>JAWNPV010000106.1:0-38503 GCA_035078785.1 Collessia kirishimana
CAGTGTAGCGAAAGCATTTATGGTAAGGTCAGCTGAGATTTGGTGGGGGACACTCCGGCCACACTGTTCTTCACAGCGTGTGGCACGTTCTGGCGCTACGTGATTTCAATAGTCACACACACACACACACACAGGGACACGCACAGCCTGTGTGTGTGCGTTGAGCAAATATATAAATTTAGATGTTGTCGGCCTGCGGGCCTTGTGTGCGGACCGTTGTACCTTTTCATATTTGGCAAATTTGAGCATATTTTATCACCATTACCGTCGTGCCTGGCCTAAGCCTTGGCCACGTGACCCGCAGGCACACCCACACACACACACGCACACACACACAGACCAGTCAAATGGCCACCCAAGGAAGCCCGCATGTATGAGGAGATGTGAGTGGGCAGGCAAAGGACTTGAATGGGAATGTGAATGAGTCCAAGGGACCCTGTTTTGTTTTGCTTGGCAACCCTTTTTGTTTTTTTTTTTTGCTGTTACATCATCATCATCATCGTTGGCATTATCATCATTATCGTCGCTTGTCGTCTATGGCACCCGCATCCAATCAAGCATTTCAGCCGCTGCCACTTGGGCAAATAAATAATTTTGGACAACAGAAAAATTTGTTTAAACAAACTGGAAAATTTATGAATACATTGAAGCAAAAAGTAACCAACTGAAGCTTCAATACCCTGGCGCCTGACGTTTTCTTGCCTGCTGTAGACCAAGCGGCACAGCCAACACAGAAGCAAATGGCCTTGCCCAGTGCTGATCTACCCTTGATGAGTGATACCCAAATCAAAACTATGATTTACAAAGCCGCCTTGAAGAGCAGCAAAAGAATTACCCAAGCGCCTGACGTTTTCTTGCCTGCTGTAGACCAAACAGCACAGTAGATAGGGAAACAATGGAAGCAAGTGGCCTTGCCCAGTGCTAATCTACCCTTTGTGAGTGATGATTCATAACCAAATCAAAGCTAAGTTTAAACTGCAGCCTTGAAGAGCGGGAATGAACCAGACGCCTGACGTTTTCTTGCTTGCAGTACAGTAGACATGGAAACAAGTGTCCTTCAGATTGCCCAGTGCTGATCTACCCTTGGTAAGGGAATTTTCCTGTCACTAGAGAAAAGTCAGAGGAAAAGTAAAAGTAAAAGGCATCGCTCATTGATATTTATGACTGAGTCTGTTGGTCTGCGGTTAATACAGAGGTCGCTGTGGGGTCTATGGAAGGAAGGAGTTGGATTGCTTTTCACTGATTGCCAGCGGCTTTGCTGTTTACTTTGGCTCTCCCTTTACCCTTTGTCCTGCCATCATTTTTCCTTCTTTCCTTGGTTTTTTTTTTGATATAAAAAATTTTGCATATGCATTGGACTTTGTGACTTGGACTTTGAGTTTCCTGAAGAGACGCTTGATTGATGGCACTGCTGGGTCTGCTACACCTGACCAACTCTCCCTGTCTCCCTCTCCCTGTCTCCACTTGGTGGCTGCCATATGTCCAAGTGTGTATTTCCCCAAGTCCATAAGTAATAAACACACAGATTGCTCGTCTCCTTCTCTGTGGAGCATTGAGGCGGGCTGATGGGCTGGCGGGCGTGCGGGGCGGACAGCTGGTGGGTCCATCTAACGAGTGCTTTGTGCGAAATGTTGACAAAACAGGAATAAAAATTCAAAATTAGATGGCAGATTGGATTGCTAGAACGAAATGTTATTTCATAATGCAAATCGTGGCGGCCTCGCCACCCAACCACCCACCCACCCAAGGCGGAATCCCCTCCCCCAGCCCGACACTGTGGTCCTTGGTATTAATGTCGAATGTCAAGCGAATGCCGAGGGTTGTCCTTGGTCAAAGCACAGAGAACAAGAAAAGAGAGAAAAAAAAGAGAAGAAAAAGCATAAAACCAAACATAATAAAAAGGTAACGGGAAATATGGAAATTGGGCCACAAGGAAATAAGAAAAATGCGGTATTTAAATGTGAATGACACCACTGTGACCGCAGAGAGGAGAAACCGAAAGGAAAACATTGCAGGCCAACTGCGTTGGGCCTCGATCAACGTCGATTGTGTCGCCCCCACCATCATCATCATCATCATTATAATAATCATCATCATCATGGTTGTCAGAGGAGTAGAAATGTAAATTTTCAATTTAAATGCAAATATCAATTTGTCAATGCGGCCGTCAGTTCAGTTTCAGCTTTTTAGCCTGAGCTGGCAGTCAGCTTCACTGCTGCTGTCCTTAGCCGTTGCCGTTGCCGTTATGCCCTGCAGAAAGCGAGAGGCAAAATCCTTGCATATGTAACTAGTCAGGTGTGAGACATAAGGCCAGCTAACCAGCTAGCCGGTCGCCTTATCCTGCAATTCCCATGTGGCCCTGACAGCCACGACCAAGGACATTCATCGTCACAGTCATCAGCCTGGCATTTAGCCAAAAGTCATCCAAGGAGCCAAGCAAATAAATATTAGTAAAGCAGCTTTGCATAATGATACCCTGGAAACCATATAAAAATATTTAAAACATTTGATTTCAATTGTCTTTGAACCTTTCCTAGCTGTTTAGTTCGAAAAGCTTTCAAGACGCCGTAGGAATAAAAAATGCGCCTAGAAGTTAGGCAACGTTTTTTGTCAGAGCTGGCCAAGCTGTTTGCTGCTGCCATAGAGACTTTGCTGATCGTTTAATCTAATCGAATGTGGTCAAGACAGCAGCTCCTGTGACTCCACAGGGTAATTCCCAGGACCAGTAGACTCCATTGAAGGCTTTAACTGCCCCGTTCTTCTGTAGGATTTTCCGGTAACAACTGACTTTGATTTCCTTACTTCTGGCTTCGTTCTGGTCCATCAGACAAATGATTTAGAAGGGGGAGGGAGGGAGGCAGGCACTGGGGATTTAATATCATTGTTGTGCCTAATTAGGAATTCACATCATTTTTTATTTGGGTTAAAATTATTCAAAAGAGCCAGGAAGTTGCGGACGCCACTGGGGTAGGGGAAACGCATCTTGAAGACTCCGTTTTGCCTCCTTTTTTTTACGACTCTCTCTGTCGAAGGGTAAACATGTTTATAACTAAATCTGCATGCGGTCGTTATGCCACAGTCATCCTCAAGCCAACAGAGTGCGTGGCCACCTCAACTGCCCCCGGGGCTGCCTGGTTAAATGAACTGAAGCAGCAGCAGCAGCAGCAGAAGGAAGAGGAATAGGAAGAGGAAAAGCAACGACGCCCACAAGGAAGCAGGAAAAAATAGGTGGAAAATTAAACATATTAAAAGTTTTTACACCTTTTGATGATGAATTTTTGCCTCGTTTACAGTATTTTGCAACCCTTTTGTGCGGTGCCCTCCCCCCACCAACGAACGCCATTGCCGTTGAACTTTTTACTCCACTTAACAAACTGTCGCGGCTACCAACTGAGATGGAGACGGAAACGGAGACTTCGGCTAAGGCTGAGACTTAGGCGGAGACTCTACCCGACCAGGGCAAGTAATAAAAATGCAATTACTGGTCCTTGGACCACGACCAGGATACAGACTGTGGCGGCGGCTACTGTGGCGGCAGCGGCACCTCAATTTGATTCACTTCATCAGCATCAGTAAACCAGCGCATTAAAAAATACGTCCGTATAGCCTGCTGCATGCCAAATGAGCCGAGTCGTAAAAAAACCAAAAAAACCCAGAAAAAAACCAGGAAAAACCCCCTTAAAACTGGACCCAAAACCAGTCAGGAGAGGGAGAGGAAGGGATGAGGGGAGAGAGAGAGAGAGTCGTGTGGCCAGCAGCCAAGTTGGGCAAAGGAGCAGCGTTAATGAAATGCGCTAAAAGGGTTTAGCTGACCCCAAACGGAGAGCAGCTGGAGCTACAGTGGGTGGCCAGCAGGACACCATCACATACACCGAGGCTGACCAGACAAGGACCGCTTGGGCAGCTGGAGGACATGTGACACGCTTGCTTGGCTCAGGAACATGTCAACAGGTTACCACCGCCATCATCATCAACAGCAGCAGCAACAGCAGCAAGCAGCAGCGGCAGCAGCAACATCCTGGCCAACTGAATACCCCGCTAACCATATCGCCCATCATCATCATTAACATTTTAAACGGCCCAGTCACGCTAAACAGCAGGGCAAAACCAACAACCAACAGAAAGAAAAAAATTTTAAAATTAAAACAACAGAAAAAAAATGAGAGAAAAAAGGAATAAAAAATTTATATCAACTGGCTGTTGGGCTGCCCCCCTGCCCTGTACGAGTCTGGCTGTCTGTTTGTCTATCTGTTGGCAGCAACTTTTGTCAGCTTTCAATGTCCTTTGCCTAGCAGGGAGCAGGGAGCAGGGAGAGGAGGACTCTGGCAGCATATCGCGTGTCAATTGTTGACGAAAAGCGGAGTCGTCGACCAACCAGTCCAACCGCCGTCGCCGCCGTCTCCGCCGCCGCCCGCATTCTATGCGATAACAGCGGCCAGAAAGTCACAAGTGAAAATAAAAATAAAAAAAACAGCAGTCAGAGGAGCATTGAATACCCATAGAAGGCAAGAATAATTCCACAAACAAGCAGACACTCTGATGCCCTTACTGGCAATAATTTTTAACAGATTTTTTCCAAATAATTAGCTTCAAAGCAGTCCCAGGCAGCCTCCATCTAACAGAGGCTCTCTGGAGCTGCTTTAGGGGGCAGCAGGTGCCTGGCGGCAGGCTAAAATTGCTGTCTTATAGCCACCATCTGCTGTGGCTTGACAGCCACCCTGTATACCCCGTAGACAATAATAATTGTTATGGAAAAAATCTAAAAAAAAAAGAGAAAAAATATAGGGAAATGGAAAATGGTAAATGGGAAATGGAAAATAGAAAAGCGTGGCCGTAACGTGCACAAAATGATGTGAAATAAAAATAATTACTCAAATGTTGTTCTACAGCTTTCACTTTTCACATTCATTTCACTCCAAAAGCCCAGGAGCTGCCAGTGGGTGGGAGGAGCCACTCGCCAGGCCAGACCAGGCCAATTGCTTGGAAGTAGCGAGCCTGGACAGGCTCAGGTTACGTTTTTCCCTCCGATTTTTTTTTTTTCTTTTGGTGATTTTTTCTGTCGTGCCGTTAGAACCGGGACTGGGTTTCTTTTGGAAATGGTTTGGTTTTTTTTTAGTTGAAGGTAATTGCCGTGGGGCTGAGTTTTTCACTTTTTTTTTTTTTGTTTTTTTTTTTTTTTTTTTTTTTTTTCATTTAATTTTATATTGTGTGATAAAGCAGGACAATGGTGGCGGTGGTGGTGGTGGCAGCGGTCCTTGCTTTAGGTATTAATGGCATTTTAACTGTTATGATTATGTTTGTGGTGACAACTAAGGCATTTGTGTGCCTCACATCACTCACCAAATGGTTTCTCCCTTAGAGAACTCAATGGATGAGAGCAGGGCAATTTGCTGGAGTCACTAACTGTCCAACTGACCAGTTGGCTAGAGAAGTTAGGCGATGGAAAATCCTCTGTTCGATAGAACTTGCCTAGCCTCGTGCTACCTGCTGCTCTTCCTCCTCTTTCTTTTATCAATGCGGTGGTTGCTAGTTCCCCTTCCACGTCCAGTCAACCTACCTAACTCTCTCCCCTTCTCCCCCCCCCAGGTTGCCCCTCATTGAGTGCAGCTTATCGCTTTCCAATCGCCAAATCGCTTAAGTGTCCGCCTCCAACTACCTGCCTGGTTGTTGGCATTTGCGTTTGCCACGCAATTTTCTTGTTAACCGCATTAGTCTGCGCTATGTGTTGCCCCTAACCGTGTCCGCCCAGTAGACTGTGGACCCAGCTAAGCACTTGGCACCTTGGTGACTTAAACGGCGCAACCGCCCATCATCAGGCGGCGTACAACGCACTAAATGAAGCTTGGCACGCACCAGGACTCCCACGCACTGAAAACTGTTCAAAGAATAACTGTAAACAGCCGTGCATTAGGGATGTGTTTGAGTGGCATCACGCGTGACACAAAGGCAAGTGAAATTAGGAAGAAAAATCCAAGGGCTGCCTGCCCTGCTGTTCATTCTTATCTGACCAGACTGGCAGAGATTGCTGGAAGTTGTAGTATGGAAAACTTTTTTGTTTCTGGTGGAAATTAAACCAAAATTTGCATAAAGAAACTTTAAGGTGTCCTACATAGCTGTGTCAAGTTTCAATCAGATCGGTTCAGTATTTTCTATAGCTGTCATATAGCAAAGTTGAACGCCTTTGTCGTGGCGTAACGTTGAAGGCCCCTGCGACTTGCTGTCATCGCTAAGACCAGTGCAAGGCTTAGATTTAGCTCTGTTGTGTATAGAGGTGTGTGAGTGTATTTAAGTTTTAATTGCCAGTAATTAAAAGTACATAGATACATCATCTACACACACACACACACAGTCACACACAGGGCAACACACACATATCGCAGTGGCAAACGCATATGGAATACCGAAGAGTTTGAGGCTGCATTGGCATAGACCAAAGGCTGAAAGCAATTGAAAGCCACAAAGCAAGCGAAACACTTGAAAGGACACCCACTATACACACACACACACACACAGGCATACACAGTTAAATATTCATCGGCAATGTCGATGTGGCAATTATGTTGATATAACGTTGCTGCTGCTGCTGCTGCTGTTGCTGTTGCTGTTTCTGCTGCTGCTGATGACGATGACGATGGTGGTGATGATGATGATGATGGCAACTGTTGATAATATTGCCAGGAGGTTGGCAGCCCCGTTTACCCAGTCGCGTAGGTGTTGCCAACAGTTAAACAGCAGTTTCAACAGTTTCAACAGTTTAAGCTGCAATTAGCCGCCTCAGTGTGCCGCATTGTTAATAGCTTTTCCCTCCGTCTCCTCGCCTCCATGGCCATAGCCCGTTTGCTAGTTTAGTCGGTTTCCAGCCCTTCAGTGGCAATTGAAGTAGAAAATTTCCAGTCAATATTGTTGGTCCTTTAATCATTGATCCTTTGATTGTATTAACTCCCCTGTAAGAATGTTGAAGGCCCCTCTCTGATGACCATGTTGGATGCCTTGCAGTTCGGTGCTGGAAAGTCCTGTGTAATCTACGCTTTGCTTATGGTAAAAACTAACTCCTGCTGAGCACAAGGACTCCTCTTTGCTTCTCCCTTCACTCTCCTTTCTCTGCTTCCTTGGTTTATTCTTTTGCTCTACCCAGCAGACTTTGTTGCAGACGGAGACACATTTTTATTTGTTTTTTCTTGGCCTGAGAGAGAAATATGAATGTAGTGTGCCGCTGTGTGTGTGTGGCTGTGTGTGTGTGTGTGTGTGTGTGCGTTTAAATATTTCTTCCTTAGAGCAGAAACTTTGCTTGCCGCTCACTTTCACACTTTGGCTGATTAAAACGCCGCCAAGCCAAAGGACATAGACACAGACGCAAGCGGAGGCCTCAAGACAGAGACTGAAGACAGCAGCCAAGGGCAGGGGGAGCTGCAAAGAGTAGAGCAAAGTTTTTGGCAAAAAGCAAAAACGAAAGGCTTTATAACTACCAAGTAGCGAGTACTTACATAGCCAAAGACCAAAAACAAGTTAACAGCCAACCAGCCAACCAGTCAGCCAGAGTCTGTGTCCTTGAAAACAGTCTGAATGCTGAAGCACCAGGCCAGCAGGCAGCCTATGCGGAGTGTTTATACACACAGCACAGTCCACCTAGACAGCCAGTCAGCTGCCTGCCTGTCCGCCTGCCCGCCTGCCCGCTGCTCCTCTTGGCTTCCGTCTTTGGCGAAATTTCCATAAAAATGCGTTTGCTAATTTCATAACTCAGCATTGCTGAGCCTCACAGGAGCGTCACTGGAGCGTCAGGGATGAGGCGGAAAGCGGGAAAGCGGGATTGTGGCAGACGTAGAAGGGACAACAAACTAATTGCAAAGAAAATGGCAAAAATTGCAGAATCTACAACGGATTCACATGCAGACTCATTAGCTTTGCTTCAGTTAATGCAAAAGCAAAGTCTTTGCTTGGCCTCCCCCCGCCCCCGCCTCATCCCTGTCTCTGTTCGTGTCCTTGGCACTTACTTCATCTGCATGCTGGGCCTGTCTGGTAGACTCCTTGCCCGCCTGGTCTATGCTGTGCTAGCGTTAATCATCATCCTATACGCGTAATTACAGAGTCAGAACAACGTCACGACGATTTTGCGTGGCCTGTGGAATATTAAAACGGATTTTTTGTAGCGCGCTTTTCGGCGCTGCCTTGAATTTTACTCACAATCTGGCGGTTGTCATCAATGTTAAAAGGCCAAAGAACCACAACGTGGCTGCAGTTTTACTGGGTTTTAACGGCTTCAACGGGCAGAGACAACTTAAAGGAATGATTTTTGGTTTATTATTTGTAGCTAATCGGGTTGAGCGAAGAAATCCTAAAGGAAATTGTTGAATTTTTATTTAAATAAACAAATCCTTTCCCCCTGGGCATCATCATAGCAGGCAGGCAGGCAGGCAGGCGAGCAGGACAGAGTGAAGAGTCTTTGGAATTGTCAATTGCTGTGCCCATGTCCCTGTGTCCTTTATTGCCATCAAAAATCTTAAAATACAAAATCCAACAAAGCCAGCTAAAGCAACAGCAACAGCTACAGCTACTCTGGCTCTGTCTCTGGCTCTAGCTGTGGCTTTGGCTTTGGCTTGGTTGAGTGGGTTGGGTGGTTAAAGGTGTGGAGGGGGAGGTGGTGGCGAGAACAGAAAAGCACTTAACTCTTAAAGGCGAAATGCTTGTAAGATTTAAGCTCACTTAATTTGCGATACACTCGTCAACAACAATTGCCCGCGGCCTGCGTTCAGCGGATTCCTTGATGCCGCCACCACAGCGAACAGCAAGCGGCAGGCGACAGGCGACTCCCATTGTGGCACTTGTCACTGTGGGGGGACGGGGGAGAGGGTAAGAGATGCTGCCGTTGCTGCTGGCAGCCCTTTCTACTCAATTTTTTTGTACTAATTTTAATAAAGCGCCCGGGCCAAGGCAAAGACAAAGGCACAGCTGCTGGCTGCTGGCTGCTGGCTGTGACCTGATCCTGATCCCCCCCTCCGTGTACAGCCTTAAGCAACCCGATATATCCAGCATTTGGCCAAGACAAAGGCTCACATCAACAGGAAAACCACAGCTACACAGAGCTACACCTACGGAACTGCGCCCACCGCCAGGCCCAGTCCCAGGCCAAGATGATGAACCGCAGCAGCAGCAGCAGCAGTAGCAGCGGCGGCTGAAGCTGCACTGGGAAGTGAGAAAAGTGCGAGCCGTCACCAAAAATGTAGCTCCTTTGTTAGGCTCTAGGTCTAAGGCATGAGGGTTCCACTCCAGCAGCATGCGGCAAGGTGGCAGGGAAGGGGGAGCGGCTGTGTGTGTGTGTGTGTGGAGGCTGCCGGCTTATTTCTTTCAATTTTGGTTTTTCTTGTTTCTTGGCGCGGTTTCTCATTATGCAGGCAGACGACGACGACAGCAACGACAACGACAAGTCACAGGATGCAAAGAAATGCCGCACGCAGCCTAACCCCCCCTCCCCCCCTTCCAAAGGGTACACAGAGAGAGAGAGCGACTCCTTGGGCAAAGGATTCTTGTCGAGGTTTTAAATGAATATCAGTTGGGCTATGTAGCTGCGGTGGCTCTGGGTAACAGCAGGCAGGTCGATGTGATGGGTGGAGTGTGGGGTGTGGGATGTGGAGTGGTGAATAGGGGTGAAAGGGGTGTAGCAACAACCGCCGAACCGCCGAAGCGACCTCGCATCAGCGGCACATTTGTGTGCAGCCGCTGGGAATTCCAACCCGTTCGCCTGGCTCAGCCTCAGCCTATTGGCGTTGGCTGGCTGTCTGGCTCTCTGGCTGTCTGGATGGCTGTGCCTGCTGCCTTGCCACTGGATTACTCAATTAATTTAATTATGTGCTGTCAATCATTTCGTAGCCTGTGCCGAGGACACGCGGTGGCTGCCTGGCTGCCTGCCTGTCTGTCTGTCTGTCTGTCTGTCTGGCCTTAGATGCGGTCCTGGTTGTAGGAAAAATGACTTTGTATTCCTTGTTGCCACTTAATTTTTGTTGTCTTTCGATTCGCCAACGTCTGGGACGCATTTTGCCAAAAATTTTTGACTGATGGGGTCTCCCTGCCCCCCCCACAGCCCGCCACAGGCGCCCTCCTTTGCCCCTTCATTACCATAGACAACCTCCAGGCAGGCAAGAGACCGCGACCCGCGACCGCACCGAAATAAGAGAAATCATTTGAGGCACAAGGCACAGGGACTTGCACAGTTGCTAATCCTTTTTGCCAGTGTCTCGGCATAGCGAATGGCGCTGTCCTTTGTACCGCTCCACTAGCCCCTTCCTTTGCTAAACACATTTCATGTTGCCTACTTTGCAGCGCAACGGTTTTTCGTCTTGCTGAGTTGCTCAGATGCTGAGATGCTGCGATGTTGACTTTTCCATTTGCCTAGGCAATGGGTCCTGGCACTGCTCCTGGTTTTTTTTTTTTTTTTTTCTCCTTTAAACCCGTTCATCAGTCGACTGCCTTCTGCTGCTTCTTCTTTGGCAGCAGCAGCAGCAGCATCGTCTTCAGCTGCTGCTTTTGCTTCTTTCTTCTCTTGTATCCTGCGGGCTTTGCTTTCTCTTTACCAGGGTATTTGTATAAGACTGCATGTGTGTGTGTGTGTGGCAGTGTGTGTGTGTGTTTGGTGTTTACTTACATGTGTAAATTACTTTTCAATCTTGTGATTACTTTCTTCTCTTTTTTTTTTTTTGTTTTTATCCCTCAACTCAACGCAACGCAACTCTTTTCATACATTTTAATTATTTTAATTACGGCTCAATGCACACACCACACACACACACACATATCCATCCACCTACTCACCCATACAGAGTAAATAAATGTTTTAAAGTTGTCTGTGAACCTTGATGCTGTCAACTTTTCCCATTTGCCCAGCCAAAATCCCTCAGAAATCATCACTGATTAAGCTTAAGAAATATCAACAAAACCTTTGAGTTTTCTCTTTAAAAAAAGTTTCCCGGATTTATTTAATAGAATTTATTTAAAATTAATCAAATAAAATAGTTAAATAGCCCACAGAGAGTCCTTCAAGGCAGTTGCTTCCCTTGGATGCGGCTGGATGATGACAAATCCATGTGGTTCGCTTGGATGACATGTAGAATCGATTGATTTACGTTGGGAAAATCATTAAAGGATCAAAACCGGCTGCTGTTTATGAAATTTAATTAAATCTATTTAAATCTAGCGGGAAATCGAGCTTTAAAGCCAGTCTAGAGCCGGAGAATGAAGCTCCTTCTTAGGCATTTTAAATCAATTTTTGTTGGCCAATCAACCCAAGATCCTTGACTGGTTGAGTTGATTTAATCAAAACTAGTTTTAACTGAAATTTCCTAACCAAACTTAACGTAGACAGAAGGCAGGGGAAGGGAGAGGTACGGAGGGGCAGCATAGATATCTCTAGAGATCAGTTGGTTTGGTGAATCAGGCGGCAGCAGGCAGCGGCCACTGTTTTTGCCTTGAATCAGCAAAAGGTGCTTTCAGGTGCGTCAGTCACTTGCCAGGCAGCGATAAGCCCAGCTCAGCCAGCCCAGCTCGGCCCAGGCAGAGTCAAAGTCACCGAAAAAAAAAAGCAGAAAAAAATAGAAAAAAAAAATTTCAAAAAACCAACAGCTAATGGCGGTGACAACAACTGTCGATTGTGCTGCCGCCACTGAGCCCTGATTAATTCAATGACGACGACGGCGGCGCTGATGACGCTGATGATCGTCTGGCGATCAGCGATCAACACACTTGCGGACTACGGACTGTTTGCGGCGGCGGTATAAAATCATTTGGCGTCGCCCGTCGCTGACGTTGCTATTGCTGTTGCTGTTGCCTGGAATTTACAATTAGCTGAGCCTGAGACCGTTCAAGAGGGCGGCTAACGGAATGCCGTTCATCTGTTTCTTGCTGGTTTTTTTTTTTTCCTTTTTCGGACAAAAATATTGTTGACCCGAGTCAGCAGCAGCAGCAGCAGCAGTGGCAGTGGCAGTGGCAGCAGCAGCGGTGATGCCAATCGTAAACGCAACGGCAACAGCGACGCCGGCGGCCCTGTGTAGCAGTCGGGGTAGGACAGAGTGCGCCGGCGCTGTATTTAGGTGGCTGTCATACGCGGCTCAACTGCAAAACTGTGCTAAATAAAACTGTGCTACGCTGTTGCCAGTGACCACTTGACGCTGCTGCTGCTGCTGTTGATGGTGGTGGTGGTGTTGGTGGTGGGTGGGGGCTGTGACTACTGGCTCTGACTGGGGAATTAAGACGAACACGAAGCGACTTCGTTTCCAACTCCGAAAACAGCGAACGCCGCTCGGTTTCGGAGTACAGAACGGCAGCAGCGACCAGACGCGTCGCAGCGCAACGCGACGCGACGCTTTTGAGACAAGAATTTTTGGCTGCAATTTTCATTGCGTTCGAAAAGTTCGACAACTTTGGAAAACTGTCAGTTAGCAGCGAACTTAGAACAGGTAGAGACGCACGTTTTCGGCTAACTCCTGGCCACTGTCTGTGTAAGCGCGACGCGAGTCGAACTCCAACGAGCTGACGAGCCAACGAGCCAACGAACGAGCGAGCGAACGAACCAACGAACGAACCAGCGAACCAGCTCAGGCAACGAGTCGTGAACGTTACTGTGACGTTGAATGTGAATGTAAACGTGTGTGTGTGTGTCTGTGTGTGTGTGTTGTAGATGCACGTAAGTGACTGCTAAGGAGAGCAGGAGGAAAAGGAGGGGCAACTGCACCCACTAAGGCATTGAGACAACAGCAGGCGGCTCCTCATAGTCATAGTCACTGTCGCTGTCCGTTCCGATGCGACGACGACAACGTTGCGCGCTCTGCCTCTGCCTCTGCCTCAGTCTCAGTCACAGCCGGCCGAGGCGCTCGAAAGTTGCGCTGCCAATGTAAAATTTTATTACCCCAAACGCATCCAGCTAGTCGGGTTCTGGACGTCCGGACTTCACGCCGTCTCGCAAAGAGTTTATTGCAATTCTCTCGCCTCGCGAAACTGCCAGGCGGGCCAGACCCCTGAAAAAAAAAAAACTGCCCAAAAGCGGCGACTGTGACGACTGTGACAATAACAACAACAACAACAACAACGAGAAACGAGAAACTTTTACGCGGCATAAAAGTAAAAATCAAAACTTTTCAACTCCGCGTTTCACTAAAGTCAACTTGTGTGGGGTTTTGTGTTGTTGTTTGTTTGTTTGTTTTTTTTGTTGTTGTTTTTGTTTTGTGTTTCTCAATTGTCAGTTCGTTCGCTGTGTTGTTGCGATCCGCGCCACTGTGCAATGCAGAAATCCTGCAAGAAATCAATCAACAACGATATCAACGACAACAACAAGCGGCGTGTGAAAACGGCCACCAAAAAATGAGTAAAAAGAGTATTAAATAGTCGCAAGCAGAAGAACAACGACGGCGGCACACAGCACTGACAACACTGAGTAAAGCAGCCAAAGGACGAACCGATCCTTTGCCAAAAACCCACACACACACACAAGTGCGCGCGTTAACTGATATTGCGTATACGACAGCGTGGCCGGCAAGAAAGTTTTCGGCATTCGGCGCTCAAAAAGAGAGAAAAAACCGCTACTTTGAAGACGCTATTGGCGCTAATTTTTGGCCAAACAAAGTGAGTGAAAAGTTTTCCTCTTGTCTCCTCTGTTTTCCTCTTTTGTTTGTTTCTTTTTCTTTTCTTTTTCTTGTTTCTGTTTCTGTTGTTGGTTTCAGTCTGTTGAGTTTCCATTACGTTTGGCGGCAACAGCAAGTCGAAGCCTTTGGCTTGACCGCCTTTTTCTGTTCTAACAAAAGTTGATGTGTTGGTGAGTGTGAGTGTGTGTGTCTGTGTGTGTGTGTGTAGTTGGGTGTCCTGATCAGTTTTTCTTTGGTTTCCTTTTTTTTTAAATATTTTTTTTTGCTTTATTGTTTGTCAACAGTAAGTGGCAACAATTTCATCATTAGCAGCAGCAGCAGCAGCCACAAAAAGAAGCCGCCGAAAAGAGTGTTGTAAAGTGAAAAAAGCGCTAAAAAAAATCGCCCCAAAAAACAAACAAGAAATTCGTGCTAAAAACAAAAAGAAAAAAGAAAAAAAAACAAACGAATCGTGCAACTCGAGATCAGCAGCCAGTGAGCAAGGCAAACACAGAATAAACAATAAAAATAAATAAAAAAAACATAAATAAATCGCATAGAATTCTAGGTAAAGTTGCACACTCTTTGAATCTCTACTCTGCCCCCCAACTGCCCCTCGCCCCCCCCTCAATTGATACCCATTCAGAGAGCCCGAGACTCTCGACTGAGTTGACTGCAAGGTGTCGATCATTGGTTCTGTCGTCTGCCTCCTTCTGTTTGTGTCTCTTTGGCTTTTCGTTTAACCAACCTCTCTGTGGTCGCTGTGGTCGCTGTTGTTGGTTGTTTATTATTTTGTGTTTCCTAATGAATAACAAACCAGAAGCAGAGCAAAGCAAACCCCATCAAAAACCAAAAACAAAACGAAACAAAGCAAAAGCAAAACGAGAAGAAATCTATAAACAAATTCAATGCAACAAGAATAAAATCACATTGAAAATTCACAAACCACAATTCGAAACTGCAAATTCAATTACAAACTGTATAGACACACACAGGTATAGACACAGATATATAGACGTCATCGGACTTATGAATATATAAAGTTCAACTTCCCGTCTAGCAATGCAACGCAACGGATCCTTGAGACCAACAATATTTATTCAAAGCTCGGGGAAGCAGCGTCTACACTGAGACGCTTCTTGGTCAACTGAGACTCGAGGAATTTCGCAGTCTTTTGTTTGTTTTATGGTTTTATCAATTGCATTTTTTGTTAATTATTTATTCCAATTTTATCAAAATATTTAACGGTTTCGATTGCTGCACGCAGAGATTTTTTAACAAATTTATTTCTACATTTTACAAGTCTAGAAAGGTTTACAGATTCTGCCTCCTTTAACGGATTCTTCATCCTAGAATTCTTTACCTATCAGGCTGGTTTTCTACTATAAAAATCTTAAACTTTTGCTATCCACAACGGCTTAGTCTAAGCTTGGTTACCAGGCCTAGGAAAACCTCAATTTCTTAGCTCCTTCACAGGCCAGCAATTCAATCTTTAATTTAATTCATTCAGGCTCGCTTACTAAAGCACTAAATAGTTGGCAGAGGAGGAAAAATGTCTTTTCTTTATGTCGTTAAATAAAAAAAAATGGAAAACCAAAGCATTTGATAAAGTTCTACAGCCGCCGCCGCTGCGAAAGCCTCTTAGCAGCCCTAAAAACTATGCTATAGTTATGTGACCAAAGCAAGCTGTAAACTTAGAAGAGATTTAAAGCCTCTGTGGAGCTGTTTCCCTAGGCTTTTCAGCTGAGAAAATTTTTTTAAATTTATAAATTGAAGAATTTCCTTCAATGTTTCTATCTAAATGACCAGAAGTGTGTGCAGCCGTTGATCGCTTCCCTCAAAGACTTGAAATATTTTTATATTAAAAATTGTTTTTGCTTTATAATTACAATGATAATTTCCTGATTTGATCAGTGTGTGTGTAAGAGAGTGAAAAACTATCTTTGCCAAGGCAGAGGGTTTTCCTGGGCGGGGAAACTCTATAAACGATGGCAACCAGTTTTCATTTATGGGCCGTTGGAAATTTATATTTTTTTGGTGAATGGAAACCTTGAGGTTGACAAGGTTACTGAGTGCTAAACAGGCTGCTGCTGTTGATAAGATTAAGATTAATATTTGCCGTTAACTGTTTAGCTGTAGTGACTGCATGATGATTACAGTTCCACTCACCAATCACTCACACACACACCAACACCAATCTCATGACCAACAAACACGCATTCAAAATTTCCATTTCGTCAAACAGAAAAGAATTTTAGAAGAATTTTTGAAAGACAAGCGAATTGGTGAATCCATTTTCCATTAAACTGGCCTTAAAGCATTTCAACGACATGGCGCTGTCCAAGCGGCCGCTCACCAAGGAAACGTCTTTGGTCGACAGCAACAGCAACAACAACAGCAGCAGCAACAACAACAACAACAACAATAGCAGCAGCAACAGCAACAGCATCTGTATGGGCAGCATTGGCAGCAACAATGGCAACAAGAATGCTGATGAACACGAGACGGCAATTAAGCGCCGCAAGCGCTCCAGTCGTGATGATGAATCATCTACCATCTACAACAATAACAATAACAACAACAACAGTAGCAACAACAATAACAACAACAGCATTTTGCCACAAAAGAAACGTCAGTTGACTGGCAACAGCCTGGGACTGGCCAAGGCACAGACACAACAAGCCTTTACAGACAGCCCGGAAAGTCCACCGCCGCCGCCGCCTCCACCACTGCCGCCTGGCAAAATGAACGCTGGTGGCATCGGCATTGGCCCGGATGCGGATCAGGACGATGAGACCTTGATACGTGAAACGCAGGCCGCACTAAAGAGCCTGTCGGGCAGCTGGCCAGACGCCCGCACCAGTCTGTATCGCCTGCAAGAGCAGGACGAGAATCCGCCGCCCTTCCAGAATCTCTTCGAGGAGAAGCAAAAGTACGAGTATGACGCGGCCCACGGCCAGCTCCAGTTCCCCAAGCCAACCGAGACTCAACCATCAATCCTTTCACATTTCCACATCCACAGACAGAAGGAGAACGATCAGGCCCGCCTCAATGCCCATAGCCACGTGCATGATCACGAGCGCGCCAAGAAATCCTCCTCCTCAGCAGCAGCAGCAGCAGTAGCAGCAGCCGCGGCGGCAGCAGCAGCATCAGCAGCGGCAGCGGATGGCCTGAATAGCCTGGATAGCCTGGAGGGGCCAACGGCCTCGGCCTTTAAGCCGCCCATTGACATCATCAAGCGCAATGGCCAGCTGGCGGCGGCCAACTATGCCGCCCACGTCCATGCCCATGTCCAGTACACGACAAGCAGCGCCTATAACGCCGCAGCTGCCGTGGCCGCCGAATCGGCCGCCGGCCTGGCCTCGTACTACGGCTATGCGGCCGCTGCTGCTGCCAGCCAGCACACGCATCATGGCTTGGGACTGGCCAGTGGCTTTGATATTGCCTCCCAGCTGGCCGTGACCGAGAAGTCGACGCTGCCAAGGGCCAGCAAGGAGACAAGCAACGGCGGCGGCCAGTTGGATGGCAAACAGTATACGATACTGCAGCCGGCGGGTGTTGGCAGTCGGGCGGCATCCGTCATGCAGGACATAGCACGCGAAGGTGTCGTCGGTGTGCCCCTGGTGGCCACACCGCCAACACCCACAGGACTGGCAGCGATAGCAGCATCGACGGCAGTGGAGCCCGCACAGCCACAGACCACGACGAGTGCATCGACGCCGGCACCGGCATCGGCATCGGCATCAGCATCAGCTCCGACGCCAAGCTACTCGCCCGGCAGTCAGAATCGCGGTAAGTTGTTGTTGTAACTAGAGAAAGCCAAACACGATACGATAAGCAATACAGAACACTATAAACGACCAGCGAGACGCCAGAAGCTGAAGATCGTTGATAATCGGTGCGGTTGTGCGGTCAACAGCGGTGATAACGGTAACGGGTAACGAGGAGTAACGGAGTAACGAGTAACGAGCAACGGGTAACGGTTACGGTTATTCACAACTGATCGGCTGATGTGCGAAAATTTCTTGTTGCATTGAGTTTACGACTTCAATTGGCAAACAATTTAACAAACCCCAGTGTAACGAGTGTTTTATCCAACTAAATAGTATGAGAGAGAGAAGGAGAAAGAGACAGAGAGAGAGAAACATCTCTAGGGTATGATGAAAGCAACTATTTGTAGCTGTAAACTATTTGGTTCTTGGCCTTAACTGAGAGAACAAGGGGGAGAGCAGATCCCCAAGGTTGTGTGTGAACTGAGTGAACTCGTTGAACGAGAGAGAGAGAGAGGGCAGAGCGATTCAGGGATCTGCATGAATGCTGGGCTTAGAAGTTCTCCCCTCCTATTTATTCAATTGATCTGTTCTGTTTGCTTATTTTACTGGCTGAACAGTCAAGTAATCACTCATGCAGATCTCTGTTCACATAACCTAAAAACTATGTTTTCCCATCAATATGTCGGTGCTGAGTGGCAGCAATTTGTTATGATTATTTTAAATATTATTATGGCTGTTGACTTTGCCTATTATTTGCCCATTTTGCTAAAAACAATCACCGAAGACCCCCACTACACACACACACACACCACACACCACCCAACACCACAACATATTCCCACCATGGTAAACGCCTGTAACCGCCTGTCAAAAGCCGTTGTGTGGAAACCCTTTTTGCAGCTCATTCAGCCGGCAGGCGGGGGGGGCAACTGAAAACAGCCAGAGAAACATTAAGCGATTTTGTCGTTATGAAAATGGGATTGACATTGGGCCTGGTGCGGTGGCAACTACCTCCCTCCCTCTCTGCAGACAACAGCAACAACTAATGGCTTGTAAAGCCAAAAACCCCTTTATGCCAGACCAAGACCAGACCAGACCTCGACCTGCCCTGCCCTGCCCTGGAAGACGTGCGTTTGTTGTCTTGTTGTTGTGTTGTGTCGGTCGCTGCTTTGTGTCTTTTGCTTTCAGCCTTCTGCCTTCTGGTAACCAACCAAGTCGACAACAACTCAAGGCTCAAGCTCATCATCTACTTGCAGGTTTTTCTCTACTAATTTCAGCAAATTTATAAAATTTAAGTTGCGTCTGCCGCGCCACACACGGCTAGATATGATTAGATATAAAGCAATTTAAGCACGTTTTCTAAACCACTTTTGCATATTTATTTAGTCATTATGTCTCGGCATTAATATGCTCGGTGAGGAGCAAATGCTTCCTGCTCCTTCCTCTTCCAACCATCAACCATTCACATAGTCACGCGTGAGCCAAGCATCGAGCCCAGCCGGGATTCTCCTTCCCGTTGGAGTCTAATCAAATGGATTTGTCATTTGGCGGCTTTGGATCACGCATCGGAGTGTTGCTCACGTGACCAACTCTATGTCTTGCTGTCTTGCTGTCTTCCTGTCTTGCTGTCTTCCTGCCTAGCTATTCATATAATTTGAATGACTTTTTAAATAGTTGTTGCTGCCTCAATGCCTGACTGCCTGACTGGCTGACTAGCTAACTGCCTGGCTGGCAAGGAGCCCAAAATAAATACCATTTACAAGGCAACCTTAATACACACATCTTTAGCAGGGTGTGTGTGTGTGTGTGTGTGTGTGTGTGTGTGTGTGTGGCACAACAACTATGAATACAAAGAGTTGCCATTTTGCCGTCACAGCACGTAATAAGTCATTAGCGACATTTGCTAATGTTGTTGTTGCTGTTGCCGTCGTTGCTGTTGCTGTTGCTGCTAATGTGGCTTATTAGGCTTAACCCCCCCTGCCCACCACCACCCACCCACTGGGGGCCCTGTCGACTCATGTTGGCTTTTAGTTTTATCGTCTCTGCATGTTTAGTTTTTACCAGGCAGCGCCAATGCGGCGGATGAGCAATATTTCTATGCAGCAGCAGCAACCAGCAGCAGCACTTGAAGCGTTACGCTCTGGGCTCTGGGCTGTCGGCCACATTAATTTTTGGCCACCATACTTTCTGTCTTTATTTTAATTAAATTCTAATTAGAGTCGAGAGTTTTTGCTGCTGCTTTTTACCTTTAGCTTTCAGCTTTTAGCTTTTGCTGTTGCCTTTTGCCGTTGCAGTTTTGACATTTTGCCCAGCCACGTAATAGACAGACACACACACACACACCCACACAGAGAGCCGCATAGCATAAATATTTCGAAAAATATTTCATTAACCTTTGCCTCAATACAGCTGCCTCTTACTGCCACACACACAGCTACACACACCCACACAGGCAGACACACACATCCACATACCGCTGCTGTTTTCGTTAAAAGAAGTTGGGTGAGTTGGTCGGGGTTGGAGAAATTTGTTATCTTCGAGTATTGCGAGCTGAAGAGCCAAGTTTTTCGACTTGGTCTGCTTTCTAGTTGATTTTTACCGCTGTCTGCCACACACACACACACACCCATCCACCCACCCATACAGAGAGAGCCAGCAGAGTCTGTCATGTATGTGAGCTTTTTAAAGTAAATAATGCAAAGCTGTTTTCCATCAAATTTTAATTAATTATTTAGGCAAAAGAATTCGTATGACTCGTTTCTATTAAGGCTGCTCCTCACACACGCACACAGATGAGAGTGTGCGTGTGTCGAGAAAAATCTGCTTGTTTTTTTCGTATGTTCAGTGGGCTGACAAGCCGCTCTTTCCCCACCACCAACAGCAGCAGCAGCAGCAGCAACGTGTTGTCTGTGTTGTCTCTCCATCTAATTAATTAGAAAGACTTGCAGGCCGCCCTCCCACACCCGCCCGCCATGGCTGTCAATCTTTATTTTCCTTCTTAGATAACAGACAGCCACAGTCCCCAGCCACACACACACACACACACACACACCCACCTCATATGCCTGTCTATTCAGGCACTAAACTATCCTATAAAATTGGTAGATTTAAGCACTTTGCCTCTTCGATAGAAACTGAATGAAATCTTGAAAGGATCTCGCCTGCGAATGTCTTCCTGACCTGGTGGAAATCCTTTAGGCTGAGTCTCTCCTTAAATCAGGGATTAGAGGCAACAGGACTAGTCAAAAGGGACAGTTGATGCCTCAACCTCTACACTCTGCTCTAGAAATTAGCAGCTGCTTTCTACCCCTTTAAATGAGATCACTAGATCATATAGCTGTCATTTGCATACGAAAAGCTTTTATATTTCCCCAAGAGAACAGGGTTGTAGCCTGCCGGCAGGCACCTCCGTAATGTCCCCATGGGGCCAAGAGTCTTAAGAATCATGATTTGAAGCAACTGATTGCGACGTTTTAACCTTTTAAGCTACCCGTAGTTATGATTTGTTTTGTTTTATTGTTTCGTTGCGTTGATTTGTTAATTGGTTACATTGTAGATGGCGCCAAATGCCCCACACCGCATTGCACTGGCAAAGGACATGTGACGGGATTGTATTCGCATCACAGAAGGTACAGTCAGACACTGAACATGTACACGCATGCTCTGGCTATTCGCTAAGGCTGTGGCTGTGTATGTGTGCGTGTGCGTGTGTGTGTGTGATCATATTGATGATGTGTGCAATCTTGCATTATCTGAAACTGTCATCTGCTTTTCCATTGATTTCGCACATGCTTTCATGCGTCGCCATCTTGTTATCGATGAGACAGTTTATCGGGTTGTCCGAAACGCGATAAAGTCACCACAGAATGTAAGTGCAACAGTTTCGTATTCGTATCTTAGTAGATGATCTCTCTCCTATCACCTTTCATCTCTATCTAACTCTTTCTCTCACTCTTCAACTCTCTCTCTCTCTCTCTTTGTCTCCTTGTCTATCTGAACGTGACATTCTCTGTTTCTAACTCTTCAAGTCTTTCATTAGTCTTGCTAAACAATAAATGAAAGCAATAGCATGTTGTGTACGTACGTATGTAAGTGTGTGTGTGTGTCTGGGTCTCTTTCCGTCTATCTATCTCTACATCTTCTTCAAAGCCGCCTAGCTGCATGTGGCTCGTCAAAACATATCGATATACCTACTTGTTATCGATCTCTTTTGTTACTTAACGATAGACGAGTGTTTTTGGCTCATTTGTGTCTGCACTTTAAAGCTCGAACGGGATCTCTAGGATCTAATGGACTTTCCACTCTGCCTTTTCTCACTCTCTGTCTCTCTCTCTCCTACTGTCTGTGTTCTAGTGATATGTTTTGTAAATTGTCGTAGTCACCAAAAAAAAAAACTGTTAATCGTTATCGACAACTAATTCAAACACAATTCACTTAAAGTATTGGCCCTGCACGAGCAGATCCTGAAATGCCCCACGCCCGGTTGCAACGGACGGGGCCACGTCCAGCCGCATCGCAGTGTTCACCGCAGCCTGTCCGGCTGCCCCAAGGCCGTCAGGCGTCATTCGGCCAATCGCAGCAAATGGCCGCAGGTTGCCCTTAGTGATACCGATAACGATAACAATACCGAACACGATACCGAACCGCTCACATTAAAGTTTAGGCAAAATGAAAACGTAATCCCAGCAGCAGGTGCGTCGTCTAGTCAGTCGTCCATAAGTCAAACCAAGCCAAGGCGAAACGGTTCAGGAAAAGCTGCAGCCGCCTCCTAGACCGGTTCGCCTGGCCTAATCCTTGCCAGCGACGTCAAGTCCCAATGCCAACGCGTGTGTGCCGAAGCTGCAAAGTGATAACCAAAGATTATGTTGCTCTTTCCATTTGCATTTCGATAACGACCTCGTCCCCTAACTCCCAAACCTTTTATGCACTCTAGGTGAGCTGCTAGAGAAGCATGAGAAGGAGCTGCACTCGCTGGACAAGCTCAAGATCGCCACCAGTCAATACCTGAACAACAACAACAACAACAATAACAACAACAACGCCAACTGCATCAACAACAACAATAGCAACAACAGCAAGCTGAGCGGCCCAGCAACAATGCCGATCATCAAATCGGAGTACAGTCCCGTCGCCAGCATCAAGTCCGAATATAACAAAAGTCCCATGCACTCGCACACATATCTGGGTAACGACACAGCCGCCGCGGGACCAACTGCTGCAGGCCGGAGTGGCGGATCAGTCAACGGTGGCGGTGGTTCCGCAGCAGCCAGTGCAGCGGCATCAGCAGCAGCGGCAGCAGCCAGTGCAGCGGCTACATCTGGTGCAGCGTCCAATCCAAGCGATAATCTCCATGCCCCGCACTTGAACCGCTTTGTGGGTCTGCAGAGTCCACAGCCGCACAGCCACCACCAGCCCCATCAGCCGCACCAGCAGCAACAGCAGCAGCCGCACCAGCAATCACATCAGCAACAGCAGCCGCATCAGCAACACCAACAGCACACGCTCCACCAGCAACGTGGTCCGTTCATCGAGGGCAATGCCAGCCAAATGATGCCCGCCGTGGCCGGCGAGGGTCCCGATCCGGCCAGCTATCACGCTGAGCAGCAGCAGCAGGCCGATGAGCGCCAGCAGCAGCAGCAGCAGTACGAACAGATGCGCTATGCCCAGAGCCAGAGCGGCGGCGCCGAGCTCTTGGCCAGCAACGGCAGCTCCAGCCAGCTATCGCCCTCGACTGCCCGCAGCGCTTACGAGCCGCATCCCCATCCGCATCCCCATTCAGCCGCCTCGCTCAGCTCAGCGCCTGCCTTTGTGGTCGACTCGGTGGCCGCCAGCAGTGCCGGCGGCTTTGAACGCTACGATCCCAACTGCTGTCCCAATGGGGGCCAGCGACAGGCCAACATGTATCACTATCTGCCCCAGAGTGCCGACGACCTGCAGGTCCAGCAGCAGAAGTATCTCCAGGAGCAGCAGTTAATGCTGGCCAAGGCCGAGCAGGAGGAGCTGGCCAATGGAGTTGGCGGCGGCGGCGGTCCCATCTATCCACGTCCTATGTATCACTACGATCCCACCATGGGACCACTGCCGCCCGGCTTCTCTGCCATCAATCTGTCCGTGAAAATGGCAGCCGCACAGGCTGCAGCTGCTGCCGCTGCCTATCAGAACCAACAGCAGCAGCAGCAACAGCAACAGCAGCAACATCACCAGCAACAACAGCAGCAGCAGCAGCAACAACAGCAGCAGCAGCAACAGCAACAACAGCAGCAGCAGCAGCAGCACAGCAAACAGAGCAGCTCGCCCACCCCGAATATCGTGGTGGTGGGCGGTGGTGTGGCAGCGCCAGCCGTCGATCTGTCGGGCTCCACATCGGTAACATCGTCCAGTCCGCACGGTTTCAATTCGCCAGCCTCGCACAACCAATACAACAACCAGCGCATGGGCAACGGCAGTCCCCAGCCGGGCGCCAGTCCCAACATAGCCAGTCCCCAAGTACCCAGTCCGCAGGGACAGACGCTCGACCTGAGCGTCACCCGACTGCCGCACAGGTGAGACAGACCGCCAGCCACACATTATGCCAGGTGCCCACTGGTTAGTTTTCCACGGCCATAAACCACATTGCCTCACCACTTCGCCTGCTATTTTCTATTAGAATTTTCTTCATTTTTTTCCTTTCTAATTATTTTAATTTTTTGTTGTCATGGTCACTTCCATGGTTCCATTATAAGAGCAGCAACAACGTTTGGTGACCAAAGGAACTAAAAAGCTATCGATAGAGACTGTAGTTAATCGATCTTCTTTAAAAAGTCGTTAAAAAATCGGTTTTAGGAGGCGGCACAAGAACATGATAAGACGTACGATAAACACCTTTCGATAACAGCACCCTCTAAGACATATCGATACTTGGGAATTATTTACAGACACCTAGATCAAGTGTGTGAGATTGAGTGGCTATTGAGATGGACGATGTCAATTTGTTTTAATTTGTTTTTCCTGCTTTTTTGACAACCTTATTGGTTTATAAGTTTTTACCACGCCCGCCAACACTCAACGGAAAACTAACCAGTTAAAGGCAGCTTTTGTTTAACGATATTTTTTATCGACCATGGCGATAATTGTTAAAACTGTTGTATCTCTGTCTCGCTTTAGTATAATCACCAGCCCACAGTACGGCGCCGACGGTTTGGTTGTGGGCCACGCTCAGGGCTTTGGTAGCGCTGCCCCTGGCTCGATTGGACCCAACGGACCGCCACGTTCGCCGCAAATGGAGCCGGTTGACTTCAGTGGGCCGCCACGTCCACTTGGCTTTGGACTGGTTGGACACATCAGTGGTCCAAGACCCTATAGCCGTGAGAGCACGCCGGACAGCGGTGGTTCACACTACATCGAAACGTATCGAGATCCCAGTGGTACGTGCTGAACGAATGGACACCTCCCTCCCTTCATTATCGATGTTATCAATAATTTTCTACCTTTTAATCGCAGGCTACTCACCGCATCCAGGCTATGGCATGGTAGTCCAATCGGACTACCCACCAGCTGGCTATCATGGCTACGGACCCGCCGCTTATCAATGCAGTAATCCTTATGCAACAGCCGTTGGTCCTGGCGGCTATCCAACGCCCGTTTCTGGCGGCTATTCACCCAGTCCGGCCACCTGCTACTCGATGCCACCGCCACAGCACATACCGCAGCACGATAAAACCAAGGACGGGTAAGTAATGAAATATGCAATTATCAACCAGCCCCATCCGCCCGGGCATCCACCTAGCCATCCATCCAAGTCCTCATCACTCAGCTCAAGTGTCCGCCTTTAATATTTATGATTACGGCCTGACAGCCTCAAAACGGTCATAAAAGTGTCCCAGATCTGGTCCACAGCCGGACAGCCTGCCAGCCGGTCCACCCAGGCCAGTCAAGTGAATTTAATAAAACTTTAAAACTTCAGAGCCAGAGACAGAGCCAGAGCTGATGTGATTACAACCGGACGCTTATCTGGCAGTGGCCAGTCTGACCAGCTATCCCCGTTCCCCCAGCTATCCCTTGTCTCCCTTATCGCCTTCCTGTCAAGTGGCTAAGCCAGCCGTTGTCTTAACTTTCCCCGTCTCTTTTGCCAGCTTAACGGGCTGCTCGCGCTCGGATCGCAACCATCTGCAGTCGCATTCACAGGAACTCAAGTGTCCAACGCCTGGCTGCGACGGCTCCGGCCATGTCACTGGCAACTATTCATCACACCGCAGCCTCTCAGGCTGTCCGCGGGCCAATAAGCCCAAGAGCAAGCCACGCGATGGCCAGGATTCAGAGCCGCTCCGATGTCCCATACCAGGTTGTGATGGCTCTGGCCATTCAACGGGCAAGTTTCTATCCCACAGAAGGTGAGTTGAACCCAACAGCAGCAATAACACACTGGTAACTGATGTCCTTGCCTCCTGCAGTGCTTCGGGCTGCCCCATTGCCAATAGGAATAAAATGCGCGTCCTGGAAGCAGGCGGAACAGTTGAACAGCATAAAGCCGCTGTGGCTGCCGCCACGGCCATGAAGTTCGATGGTAGGTAACGAGGGGATGAAAACGAGGGCAGTTTAAGTCATTTCCATCTATTTTTTTTTTCCACTTTCCGCAGCCTGCACCACAGTGGGCAGTCAGGGTATCAAGAAGCCCAAGTTTGACGAGGTCACCATGGTCTATCCCAAGGGTTATACAGGTGAGTGATGGAAACCACTGTCTCTTCTCTCTCTCTCTCTCGCTCTCTCTATCTGACTATGTGTTGTCAAAGGGTTTCAGAAGTTGGCTGTCCTTAATGCTCATTTTGAAACCGCTTGACAACCCTGATTTGTGAATTCTTTTGAATGGTATATAGCACATACGAGTATACTCGTATCGAACTCTCTTGAGTGTTTTCTGTTATGAACTGGGCTTCATGTTAATATGAGCAACTGCCGCAAGCGGAAAGCTCAGATTAACATTGTTATAAGGATGGCAACACGTCTCGCAAGTCGTTGCGGAAGCAGGGCCCATTGAATGGGTGCCACACCTCGAGAAAGTTTCGTTGCGGGGCCCGGCTTTTCACACCAGCTTGACTCTGACTGTTGCCGTCTTTATTGTACTGTACATTTTCGTTTGGAATTTTGTGTGCGTGTGCTAAAAACGTCTCAAAGAACATCGAATCAACTTTATTTTTGGTTTTTGGTTTTCGGTTTTGGTTTCGGCATTCCACAACCTTCCACAATCAACCCAACCAGACCATCAAGCCATTAAGCCACCAAGCCACAACCCGAGACTAACTGGGGCATATCAATATCGATATCGATAGTCTTCAACAACAAAATTCTTTGCCATTTATAGTTTCCCTTTTGGTTTTCGTATTCTTTGGTTTGTTTTTGCTTTCTCTCAGCATATAAAATACAACAAAATATCTCTGTCAAATCCACCAACCCGGTACATAACATGAAAGATACCTTATACCGTTACTGTTATCGTTATCGTTACCGTTACCGTTAGCGTTACCGTTACCCGATATATGAGTACAAACATATCCAATACAAGTACGCCTATGTCAGCGAGTTCACGATAGCGAGTACAAGTACGAGTAACGAGTACTCAATACTCAATACTCAGTGCTGTGCTGTACTCTACTGTACTGTACTGTACTGTACTGTACTGTACTGTACTCTACTGTACTGTACTGTACTGTCTAGTTTTAATTCTAATTTGTAATTCTGTGTTCCTTCTTTTTGTTTCGTTTCATGGTTTTTGTTGGCGTTTTCTTTTAGATTACGCAACGTTTTGTATCGGTGCCGAGTATCTACTGTAAAAATATACAGAAAAAACCAAATCAAACTAGATCACAGAAACCACAGAAACCAACCAGAAAGCAACCAAAAATAAATTCATAAACCGTTAAACGTATCAAAAAAAAATATCTATATAAACCAAAGCAAACAACCTAGAGATGAAACAGACAAAAACCCAATCAAAAGCAAAACAATTTATAACCAAGAAAATCCATATAAATTTTAAAGCCGAATCGAAAGGCAACAAACAGCAAATTGTTATGCAAGTTACAAGTCACACAATCAAAGATTATAACAAAATGTACATACAGAACCAAAGACAATTGTTTAAAAAAGAAAAGAGAGTCAGTCAGTCGATCAAGGTAAGCCAGACAATGTCATATCATATACCACACACAGCCCTCCAATCCATTCCATCCATTCATTCATTCATTCGTTCATCCATTGATTCGTTTGTTTGTTTATCAAAAACACTTACACAACACTCACAGCCCTCACAGTCCCCACATTTCTTGCATTTCCTACCTTTGATCACCTTTGATTTATTCTTTTCCATAAATTTCCAATGAAAATTTCATTTTTTATATTCACATTCAATGGAAATTCGTTTACCATTAAGCTATTCATATAAATCATTCATATACCCTTGCATTCCAATTGATTTATGAATGATGCATTTACCAACACTGACACACACACACACGGTCCACACTCACTGCCAACACATCCATTCCATAATGAAAGAACCCATAAGAGAAGCTTCCAATGCTCTGTGAGTTGCTTAGCACACGTGCGCACACAAGCCGACCGAAATGTTTGAGTTTTGCATAAAGCGCATTGCTTATAGATAACGTTAGAGAGAGGCGGCCACCAAGCACTAACGAGCCCCTTTCTTTCCCTGCCCTAGGAGCCGGCGGTCTGGACATTGTCATGAGCGGCGTCGGCGGCGTTGGAGTCGGCGGCATTGGCCCCGTCGGCGGCATCGGAGTGGGCAGCATCAGCAGCAGCAGCGGCCCCGGCGGAGTTGTTGTCGGCGACAAGGCGGGCGCCGTCAATGTGGGTCCCCCCACCACGGCCGGTGGCGGCAGCGAGGATCTCAATACCCTGGAGGCGGAGATCTCGGAGCTGCAGCGAGAAAACGCGCGCGTCGAGTCACAGATGATGCGTCTCAAGTCCGATATCAACGCCATGGAATCGCAGCTGAGCACCAGCGATCGGGTACGTAGACTCAGGTTCGTTGACGGCAACAAATTATGAGTAAAAAAAATTATTCTACTAACTGGGCCATCAGCAAACGGCCGATTTAATTTTTATTTTCCCCCCCCCAAACCCCCTCTTTGTGGTCATTTGCCAGTGAAAGTTAATCCCTCGTCCCTTTAACCCTTTTCCGCCTAGCAGAGACCAGAAGATCTTGGGCCAACTTCAGAGTCTTGACTTTGAGTTGGAAGTTTGAAGCTCCCTGGTGCGTAAGTGCGTGCGTGTGCGTTTGTGTGTGTGTGTGTGTCGTCACCTGAGTCTCAAGTCTCGAGTCTCAGTTTAAACTTCTAAGTTTTCAAGGACGTCTCTAAAACTCTGAAAACCCAAAAAGAAAAATAATAAAAAGTGCAAAAGCCAAAGCGAAAACAAAAAACAGCCGCCGCCGCCACCACCACCACCAGCACCACCCCCCCTTGGCAATTGAAAACTCGGCGTTAAAGTCGCCGGCTAATAGGGAAGACAGAGAAAGGAGGGAGGGCAGGGTAAGGTATAGAGCTTCCCTATTCTAGCAAACTTTTCCAGCCAGCCGACGTCGTGTTAACTTTTCTTTAACCCAAAACATGGTAAAAGAAAGTTCTGAGCCGTCGCTCCCTCCGCTCCGCTCTGCCTCTGCCTCTGCCTTTGCCGGCGATTGTTAACAAAACTTTTATTATATTTAAATTATCGCGCTTTGCTTTATACGCTGCCAGCAAGGCGGCGAAGACAAAAAAAAAACAGAGAAAAATACACAAAATAAAAAGTCGCAAAGTTATTGGCAAAAGCCAAGCCAAACGAGCAAAACAAACTTCCGTTTTCACTTTGAAATTATTTCCCAGTCTAGTGCTGGGAAAAATTTCCATTATTATGAAATCGATATGAAAATATTGTTAAAAGATTGTTGACATTCCTCTCACCAACAAAACTGTGTTTCGCAGATGCAATCTAATTCAGCACAGTGTTGATCAATGAGATTTCCTTCTGCCCTGATGTTGCCAGGGCTGCAAGAATCAGTAAATTAGAAAATGGGATTTTTTAGTGCCTTTTAGCCAACACAACTGAGGGAATCAGAAGATCCTGGTTGTTGCCAACATAGAATTTTTCAAGAAATTGAGGGAATCCGAAGATCCGGGCTGTTGCCAACATAGAAATTGTTGAGAAATAAATTTTACGAATAGAAATTGAGTTTTTTAAAGGAAATTTTGTATTTTTAGGGTTCCAACTGGAATGGAAAAATGTTTATTAAATAATTTCTTAAATAATTCTTCAGCAGCATCAATAGACAAAATTTAAATTAAATAAATTCTGTAAAAATTCTGTTAAAAATCTTAAAGAAGCTGAAAAGAAATTTTTCCAAATTCACAGCAAACGCTTTTGGGGGCTGCAAAATATTTCTATTTATTTAATAAACCAATGCAAATGCAAATAAAACAATCAGCAGTGAACTAAGCTTCTCTGTTTACCTTTAAATATTATAAAATTGCAATCAATTGCGTTGCCACCTGGCAGTTGGAATATTTTTCCCAAACAAATCTGTTGAATAAATAAATTTTATTTGTATTCGGTTACTTTGATCGATGAGGGGGAAACACCAATTGGAAAACCTCAATTATTTAAGCTTAAAGAAGGCGACTAAGCCGGTTCGAAATGGCCGTGTTGTTGCTGCAGCTGCTGGAGTTGCAAATGCAACACAACATTCAAAATGGCGTCCATAGCGGTATAGACAGGCAGCCAATCGCTGTCGTTGCATCGTTGCATCCAGCAGCGAATCAGCAGCCGCCACCCCTAAAAAGACAGGAAACGAGGTTGGCAACACCGTCGTCGTCTCATGGCAAACGACGACGCATGGCCAGGTCCCTAGAAGTAGCAGCAGCAGCAACAGCAACAGCAGCCCCAATTCCCACTTTCTATGCGTGTGTGTCTCTCTGTGTGTGTGTATGAGTGTGTGTGTGGCTGGTCATGCGCAGGCAGCGGCAACAAGAAGTGCAGGACTAGCAGCAGCTTGGGGGCTTTCAGTCAAGGAGGCGCCCAACAAATGATGCCAGCAAATCGCAAAACGCCATTCGATTTGCTCCTAAAAAAAAATGTTTCTCCGAGTGTGCGTGTGTGTGTGTGTGCTGTGTGTTTCCCCAACTGCAAACTGTTCTACATGGCCAGCACTCAGGCTAGCTGTCAACGTTGGCAGCGCTGTCAACGTCAACGTAACGTGAGCGGCAGCAGCAGCAGCAGCAGCAGCCTTCGTTATAACCTCTCTGGCCTCGTTTGTCTCCTAAGGGGGATGGCAACACTGACACACACACTCACACACACGCATGCACACATATTGGGGGGCTGTGGCTCCAAGGAAGAGAGGAGAAGAGAAGAAAAAAAAAAATTTATGTTTGGCGTAGAAATTTTTTTTCTCAACGTTTTTTTTTCTGTTTCTCTTTGTGCGAGATGGAAAGGTGAAAGGTGGAGAGGCTACAGCAACTCAGCTGCTGTTGGCTGTTGGCCTGTTGTGTGTGCCTGTGTGTGTGTGTGTATTCGTGTGGCTTCGTTTGCTCATTCGTGACTGCATGTGCGTGTGTGTGTCGATGTGTGGGGGTCTGTCGTTGTGTTTCTTTCTATTTTTTTTTTTTTTTGTTTCTTTTTGCTGTTTTGGTTTTTTATACCGCTGCGTTCTTATTGGAATTTCAATTTACCAGCCATATAAAGTCCGTGTGTCCATGTGTGTGTGTGTGTGTGTGTGTGTTATACATATGTAGAGTCGGCCACCCACTACTTTTCACACGCCACCTACCGGCCATCCAATCCATCCATCCATCCATCCATCCACTCAGCTCAACCAACAGCAAATTGAATTCCTTTCAAATTCATTTAAAATGAGGAAAAAAAGCAAGGAGAAAATTAATTTCTCGGCTTAAACGAAGCATTTAATACCCTCTCAGCCCGTCTCCACCTCCCATCCCCCCTGGCTGTGATCCCCTTAACTTGTGTGTGTTTGATCAGCTGCCCTCCCCTTGGAAGTCACCTGCTAATCCATCGCTTTGCTTGTTCTTCTCTTCTGACCCCTCCCCACAGGAGGCTTCTCCATTGAGCGGTCACCAGGCGGCTCCACATCAACAGCAGCAGCAACAACAGCAACAGTCATCACAGCAGCAGCAACAGCAACGTCCTGGAGCTGTGGCCATTGGCTCACCCAGCGGTCAGTCGCCCTTTGGCGGCGTCTCGTCAACCACTGCCAATGGCAGTAGCAGCAGCAACAACTGTGCCGGCACCTCCACTTCCGATCTGGTTGGCCATTCGGTCAGCAGCCTGACCATCTCGCCCAGCATCAGTAATCCCAACATGATGGCCAGCACCACCACAGTGGATACCGGCGGCCCACCCAACGCCAATCTCAACAACTATTACGAGAGTCTGCGCAACAATGTGATCACCCTGTTGGAGCACGTGCGTCTGCCGCCGCCGCCCCCACCGCCGCCGGACAACGGCTGCGGCGGCAATCCGTGCACGACGTCGGCTTACTCCAGCCTGTTGCCGCCGCCACCACCACCGCCGGCCTCGGTGGCCACGGCTGGGGGCAATGCGGGCGGCACGGCGGTCATGTATGGCCACAGCCATCAGGAGGGCAGTGCCGGGGGCCTGGCAACGGCTCCGCCGCCGCCACCGCCACCCCATCATGCCTATACCGTGCATCATGCCGGCGGCTATGGCCACCCACATGCCCATCCCCATGCCCATGGCCATCATCCGCATGCCGGGCATCCCCACGAGCACTTCGACTCGTACATCTCCAAGCTGCAGTCGCTCTGCGTGCCGCCCGATGTCTATGCGCTGCCTGATGATGGCGGACGCGGTGTCTACAATTCGGTGAAGCCAACGATGCACCAGGACTATGGCAAACTCATGTCCACGCCCATCTAAGCGATGTTTCTGCTGTTTTGGGTTCTTTGTACATAAGACAGTTGGTGAAGAGGGGGGCGGGGACGACTTGTAGGCTAGTGACAAAAGCCGAATTTCAGCCCAAGGACTAAGCAGGCAAGTAGACGCACATAGACACACACACACATACCCAGGTAGATTCCTTATACAAACCTAGATGTAACCCCAGAGAAGGGCGAAAATCATTTCAGTGAAGAGTCACAGTGACACAGTGAACACAGTGGCAAGATCACTGACATCTGTAAGTGGGTCCGGTCCTTCTCTCCCATATACCCAAGTCCCTAAGACAGACAAGCAGAACGATCCCCACTGGGCAGCAGCGTCATCAGCCTGGTGGCTGTGTGGCCACTGCACGATCGCTGCTTGGGGGTTGCTTGGGGGTTGCTTGCAATGAATAACTGTATAAAACATATGCAAATAAAAAAAACTTAAATATAAATAAAAATAAATAAATTAAATTAAAATATATTTAGATCGAAGGGGAAGAGGAACGGAAATAATAAGATTAAATAAATGGATTTTTTTTTTAACTGTATCTAATACTACCTAGAAAGTAAACTGATCATGTGTAGGGTATTTGTTCAACGGTGTTGAGGGCTGGTTAATTTTTTTTTGTTTTTAACCCGCAAAAGGTGGCGCCCGAGCAGGGAGCAGAGTTAGTTAGAAGAGACGAAGGAGGTGGTGGGTAAAAACTAAAGAGAAATCATCAGCCAACACCAAGCGAAACAAACAGGATAAATATATAATCGAACCGTAAACATAATGTCTGTGTGAGCGTAGAGTGTTTTTTTTTTTTTTTTTTTTGTATCTGTAATTTTAAAATTAAAATTAATGCGATTAAGCTATGCAACTATAAACAGTAAGTGGAGAACTGCTAAACAGAAAACACAGAAAACACAGAAATTATTCTTAGTGCGAATATGTATTGATGGAAAAATAATACACACACCAGTACACACTCACACACACACACACACACACACACACCAATACTTCCACAAGAAATAATACAAAATGAAATATATAAACCCCTTCTAACAAGCATCTATCTAGGCTGATAAGTTTTAATGTTAAAATTATGAAAAAAACCATCAACTAACAACTAAAAATAATGAAGAAAAAACAATGAAAAAATAATGAAAAAATAATGAGAAAGAAAATCCCAGTCAGAGAGCCAACACTTGACTATTTAAATAATAAAAAATATAAATAAAAAATAAAAAATAAAAACCCAAACAACATTCGTGCAATACATTAAACTAAATAAAAATACAAATAAAAATACAAAAACTAAAGAAATGTAAAATCTAAGTAAACGTAGCTGATCTTTTTTTTATAAATATATATATTGTACAACATACTATAAAGAAATAAAAATAATAATAATAAAGAAGGAAAAAAACAAGCGGAAAAACTTGAGAATTAAAGCGAAAACGAAACCCAGAAAACACACAGAAAACCGTAAGGTAAATTTAGACGAATTTTAAAACCAAATAGCAGGCTTAATAAATACCAAAAAAAAAAGAAAAAGGAAAAGAAAACAACAAAAATCATTGTATTTAATATAAAAGATTATAAATAATTAATGATTAATGAATAAAATGGATAAAAACAACACCTAACTAAGCAACAAGATTTAAACAAACAAAACACCCACTAATATAATTATTATAACATTGTATTGTATAACAAAACGCGGCAGAAAAACCAAAAAAAAAAAACACAAAAAAAAAAACAGATGGAAAAACTAAAAACAAAACAATTCTGTAATTTACAAAATATTTTATGTGATCATTGTCTTTTTTTTTTTTTAAATATTACAAAAAGAAAATAAATAATTCAAATACCAAATAAAGTATATAAAACTCAACGGACTTTTCATTCATTCAAACAGCAAACAGCAAAGCAGAAGGCTGATAAATGTCAGGTTAACTCAGTTCTCTTATTGCCACCGCAAGGGTTTATTAATAAGCACCAATCACCTCTCAATGAGCCGATCAACTTGCTTGATTAAGCAAATCAATGACTAATTAAATGATGTGGATAACAGTTATCGGTTAGCTTAATTCTCTAGTATTTAAATAAGTATTTACAGGTGACCGCAAGGGTTTATTAATCATCCGTTTAGCAGCACCAATAACAGTCAACAGTGATCTCAACCAGGATTAAGACACTCGGAGATTAATTCATTGATTTTGGTTAAGAGTAGTCAGCTCAGTTCCCTTATCGTCCAATGAATATTCACAGGTGACCGCAAGGGTTTAATAATCATCCAACCAGTCAGCTGACCACTCAGCTGACCACTCAGCTAACCAGTCAGCTGTGATATGAGTTAATGAGTCTCCGCTAATTGGCAGTGGAGAACAATCGAATGGAAACTGCTTTGCAGAGGATTTTCTTTTTGGCAGCGTTTTTAATTTCAATTAGCAGGACAAGTTGACTTTATTTTTTCCTTTGCTGCTGTCCGTTCGGGCTTTGGCCAGAGCAGGAGATGGGGAGGTGGACAGTCGCTGATTTCTGGCCTCGGACACGGCAAGTTGGCAACTTTAGAGATTTTTGGCTCGATGAGCCTTTTGGGGGGGCCAGTGCCAAACGCCACTTGATTTATGTGGCTTCATTACACATTCCGCACATAGCCAAATGGTAACTCCAAGGGTTAATGTGTGTGTGACTGTGTGTGTGTGCGAATATTTGAGTGCTAAGTGATTGCCAAAAACTAAAAGCGAACACAATTAGAACAAACAGAATTCGCCGGGACCCAGCCAGGAGCTGCTGTCTACAGATGGCAACGTGTCTGCGTGACACGAAACGAATCGAATCGAATTCAATTGACACAAACTTTGTCCTCCAGTAGGCCTTGCCTTTGGGTTGAAGGCTTTGCTTCCGGTCTTCTCCTCATTCATTTTAAGCAAATTTCCGTAGGCAGTTCAAAATTTTTTATAATTTCTAAAAAAAATTTCTTTTAATTTTTCCCATCGAATTTTCCATTTTGATTTAACATGTCTGGGCTGAACGCGTCCGATGGTAATTGATGCTTCCAGCTTCTTCTGGTGATTTGACTAATCCAATCCTCGACAGAATGCAATTCGGAGTCTGAGGCCAGCAAGAAGCTGGCAATGCAACAGCTGATCGAGATGATGACGAATCTGTTTTTCAAGAAGGAAACGCCTGGCTGCAAGCCCCTTAACCTGGACATCCTTAAGGGCATCCTGACCATGCTGTTCTTCATGCAGAACCGCGATGCGGTGCAGGATAGCACGCTGAAGGACTGCAAGGAGTGCCTGGCCAAGCTGCAGCCCTGGCTGAATGAAATCACCGCCGAGGTCCTCGACTGTAGCAAGCCCCAGTCCTGCACGGGCATCAACATAGGCGAGGATATAAGCAAACTCCGCAAGGCTGAACTGAATATCGTTGCCCTGCTGCTCAACGACAAGCTGCATCCCAATTATATTGTCACCAAGGGAATACCTGATGACAATGAGCCGGATCAGGACAGCCTGGACTGGTTGCGCAAAAAGAAAGCCTACGATAAGCTGGTGCGACAGTATGAACGCCAGGAGCCCTGCGCCTCGCCCACCTACAAGGGAAAGACCAGTCTATGGGCCAAAGTCATTCAGGGCAGCCACCGCTTCTCCATTGCCTCCTTGGACTACAGTAAAATAGTCCAGCGCAGGCTGGAGAAGCTGAACAGGAATATCTACCAAAGCATTCACCACTCGCGACCAGGACCCTCCCAACGAAATTACGTCTTTTAGATGATCGATGATCTGTAAATGGTTTTTCAATTGTGTATTTTTGTAGTGTTTCGGTCAGTTCGATGCGTTTGTAAGTTTCTAGGTTTTTTATCAACGTTTTTGTAATGGCAATGGCAATGGTATTTGGTGTTGAATGGAATAAATCAGAGAATACAAAGCCAACGGCCTTCTCAATCAGTGTGACCCTTCGTTAAACGTGGGCGATGGTTTATGCCTTAATCTGGTCACACTGTTATCGATAATTCACTGTCAGAGAACACAAAGCCAGAGGCCTTCTCGATCAGTGTGACCCTTCGTTGAATGTCTGCAATGGTTTGGTCACACTGTTATCGATAATTCATTGTCAGAGAACACAAAGCCAACGGCCTTCTCGATCAGTGTGACCCTTCGTTGAATGTCAGCGATGGTTTTGGTCACACTGTCATCGCTAATTCATTGAAACGATTTGTGATGTTTGTAGTTTTACTATTGACCAGCATGAAATACTTTCGGTTGCCACCTACCGCAGTAGAGACGCTCAAAGGCCACCAGCAGCAGCACCAGGGTCGGTCCAGTCATCATCATCATCATCATCATCAGCTTTATCCGGAAAAAAAGGGTTAAAAGAGCGCCTTGATGGCTGTGAGCGTCTGTGAGTGGCTGTGGGTGGGTTGGAAAGGATTGGAATTGAGGTTCCTGATCCCTGTGATTCACCGTGTTTGTTCGTGTGAGCCGCAAAAATATTTGCATAGTTACCTTTAATGTGGTTCGACAGCGTTTTCCTCGTTTGCCGAGGCCGAGCCAATCACACTCCTCTCACTCTCCACTCCACTCTTCACTGTGGTTCCCCCTTACAGCCCATGTGTATGCTGAAAAGTTCTTCAACAACAAACGAATAAAAGTTTTCTTTACACACACACACATAGGCAAGCCCACAAGCGTCATTTGTCGTTGTATGCTGGCATGTAATTTAAAATGAAAAATTCTATTCTTTTGACACAAACACACACACGCACACACAGGGACGGAGGGCCACACATACATCAACAGGCATTGATTTCATTTGCATAAATAAGGAAAAACTCTACAAGGACCCAGTGCGTGGCGAGCAGGGTGGGCGGCAACCGCTGCTGATAACACTCCAACGGCAGCGGGAAAAAAGAAAAACTATTGCCTACTTTTGTGCGGAGCAGACAATCGAAGCAACTGCTGCCGGCTGCCTGCTGCCACACTGACTCCCACCTTCAAGCTCCTGCCTGGCAGCAGTCAAAAATCGCATAAATTAAAAAACCTCTACACACATGCATACATATATATATATTAATGTGTGCGTGCGTGTGTGTGTGTGTGTGGAGACAAACACACATAGACGCCTAATGAAAGGCAGCAGTTACAACCCTTTGGGCCTTTGGTTCGTTGTGTTTTGTTTTTTTTTTTTTGTTTTTATCGTCCTGCTTCTTCCTTACACAACAAGAAATTCGTTTAGATTAACAGCAGTCAATGCTGCTTGATGTACCGTGAGGGCTTTAAAATTCGGCTCAGTGTAGAGCGAGTTGTGTGTTTCCTATCGTTGCCCCCGTTTTTGTTCCTTTTAACCGCCTGTCGCTCACCACCAAGGAAGTAATAAAGTATCTCGAAAGTAACTTATTAACCATGCTGACAACGCTTGCCAGAGAGACCCCCCCCTCACCTCTCTCCACACAGGATATGTTCACATGCCAAGTGGATCTGTATGAAAGGCAGCCTGACAGTCCCTGGCAAGGTGAAAGGAGGGACAGCGTGTGTGTGTGTGTGTGTGTGCGTTTCATGTTTGCTAATTGCAAGTCGATTTCTCATTTCTCTGTCTCCATCTCCCTGTCTCTCTGTCGTCAACTGGACTGGCAACTGGAAAAGTTTTCTGCTTGAATTTTTTGAATCGTCCACTTGCTGCAATGCTGAGTGGAATTTTGAGGTTTCCGCTTGCCGGAAAGGATCTGCCCAGCCGGTCGGACCCAACCAAATTCAACCAAATTCAACAAAAAAAAAAATCGTTTCATTCAGAGCCGAGAAAAGGCAAAAAGAAAGTCAATGGCAACTGGTTAATTTAATTACAAATTCTTTGCTTTCTTTTTCCCTCCTTCCTATTAAATTTTCATGCGTGTGTGTCCGTGTGTGGGAGTGTGTGTGTGTGCTGCACCTGCTGTCATTCCTTGGCTCACACTTGTCCCTCTGACTGCCGTCTCTGTTCACGTTTAAATACCCCAGAGATTTGAGCCATAAAGCCCAGGTCACAGGCATCCTTATCTCCCTTTCCCTTCACCTCCAGCTCCTGTGCTCTGCTGATTGTCCTTTCAATGAAAAATAGCGCTCATTAATGTTGCTCATTAGCAGCCGCAAGGAGGCTGACGGTTCCACCATCTCCCCGCCCTTTTGGCATTGACATTTTCGGTAACCTTTGCCAGTGTCCTGC
>JAWNPV010000107.1:0-38462 GCA_035078785.1 Collessia kirishimana
ACAAACAAACACACACGCACGCACACACACACAGAGAGAGAGAGAGAGAGAGGAAGGCCAACAAAACGGTAAGATCATGTGGCAGCAGCTGCTGCCTCTGGGATGCAAATCTCTTGGCTTTGAGTTAAGTGTTTGTGGGTCAAGCGGATATGCATTTGTCTTTCCTCGACGGTTGCCAGAATCTCGGGCAGCCTATGGAGTTGACTTTTGGTTAATCAAACAAGTTTCCCAAACGCCAGCCGCATCAACACCAGCTACAGCTACAGCTGTAGCTAGCTAATGTGTTGGCCACTCCATCTGCCTCCCTCTCTCTCTCTCTCTCTGTTCCTCTAGCCACTGGCCGTTAGCTTCACCAGTTCAAGTAATTCCAACTGGATTCTTGTTCTTAACCATTAAGCCAAGGCGGCTTTCTCCAAAGCCTCCTCATCATCATCATCATCACCATCAACTGTTGTCAACTGGCTGCACATAAAATTCAAATCTGCATAGAAAAATCTTAATGTTTGATGTCCAACCAACCAACCAACCAGCCTACCAACCAGCCAGCCAGTCAAGCAGTCAACCAGCCATCATAAATGGTCACTTTAGCTGCTGCGATTTCTCTTTCTGCCTCCTCATTCCGTTCTAACCGCTGATAAACTCAACAGCATTTGCCTAACCTGCAATTGCAAACTCTCTGGGCATATAGATGAGGTGAAGTGTTTACGTCTTCCCTCCCCTCCCTGCACCGTTGAGGTCTTGAGAACTTTTCGTTTTCATTTTAAACATTTCAACAGCAACATTGGCGTGTTGTTCGACTTAAATTTATTATTCGTCTCATCGTTAATGTTTTTCTCTGTGTTGTTTGGTTTTACCAGCTCAGACACGACCTAAGACAAGCAGCAGCAGCAGCAGCAGCAGCTGCTTTGACTGGCTAAGGAGGTGGCTGTGCTATGGTGACGCTGGCATTTCTATTGCCCCCTCATTCACATGCCACTCAGGCGGTTAGATCGTGTGGCAGCCACAGCCACAGCCACAGCCACAGCAACAGCAACAGCAGCAGCAGCAGCAGCCATAACCATTGGCATGCCAAAGAGCCAGAAACATGTGCGCTGGACTCCACCTCCAAAGAATTGCTGTCCTGCCCTTCCTCAATCCTCATAGCTTCCTTCTTGATCTTTCTCAAAAGTCCGTCAGTTGAATTTAGCACTTTCCCGCCACGTCCTCGTCTCCTGGCTTTTACACTGGCCAAAATCCTGGGCCAAGTTATGGCCATAGAAAGCTAAGAAGGTCGGCCAAAGGCGGTTGTTGTGCCAGAGACACCTTTGTAGAGCGTAAATCAAGAAATGCAATCATCGCTCTCCATCTACAACAGTCGAAAGCCAACAGCCAACAGCCAACATCCAACGACAACTAATTGCCCTGAATACGCTGAGTGAAAACTCACACCTTTCTGGGGGGGTTTTTTCGGCAAGTGTATGAGTCATTGCATACAAGATATTCGCTTACATGTGCCAGATGTCAGCCGGCGACTTGGCTTAGCTCAAATCGTAGCGGACAGTCAGACAGAGCGATGGTTGTTCGTGCAAAACGTGCTCGACGACATGAACAGAATTTCGAATTCAATAAATAAAATGATTTCTTGGTGAAAGCGTAGAACCAGCTCTGCAGCTCTGCAGTGAGTCGTGTTGCCATTAATGGCTTCAACCAGCCGCCTACAACACAGATTTAGTTCCCATGACTTTTCGCCATACAATGGGCTGCCACTGTCAATACATCAATCAATATTCAGCTCAGCTCAGCTCAGCTCAGTTCACTTCTCGGTTTAACTAATTTAAAGTTTTTTTTGTTTTTTTAATAAAAATATTTCCAAATGAAATTGAAACCTTAAAGAGAGAGGGGAAATGTTTACCTTTCTTCTTGCTTCTGGTTGAGGCGGCTTCAAGCTGAAAGCAAAAACACAGAGAGAGAAAAAAAAAACATTTAATTAACAATTTTCGTTGGTGAATTTTTTTTTTTTTTTTTAATTTTTTGATAAATGAGCTGTCAAAGGTTCTTTGAAGTTGGCCAGGCCAAGTGCGGCATAAGCGGGTAGCCATGGTAGCCCCCATCGAATGTACTTGAACCGAATTTCAGTTAATTTTAAATGCAGATATAATGACTAACTAAATTACCGTTGCTCTGTGACACCAACACACTCACACACACGCACACAAGCCAGCAACTTGCTATGCTAAGCTGTTAAGCGATAAGCGCTTGACTCGTCGTCGGCACATTTAAAGAGCCTTAAGAGAGAGAGGGAGAGAGAGAGCAGGGGGGGGGGGATTAGAGACCAAATGAGTGAAAGTTTCTAGTCATAAAGGTTGCCAAGTTAAAAGTGTAACGCCAGCTTGGTCTAATAGAATTAGACAGATCAGTGTAGGCTGCCCACAAGACTCTTTGACTCTCTGAGGCATTAAACAGACCTCAGGGGGTCGCCTGGGTTTTCTAGCCTTTTTTTTTTACACATCTTTAATTGCTTTAGTCACACTGTAACTGTGGAGGCTGAGCCCCTTTGGTTACGCATAACAAACACCCAAAAGACAGAGAACTGGAGACCCTCGAGGTCCAACTGGTTGAATCTATATTTGAGTTACCTAATCGACCCCCTTTTAGGTTATCATGGACGGTCTTTAATGGACGCCCCTGGGACCTAGGTATGCGCTGACCATAACAATTGAACATGACCCAAGTCCAGGGCCACAGACACAGCCACAGCCATAACCATAACCATAGAGCCAAAACCATGTATCTCAAGTCCAAATGCCGCAAATGGCTATGGACAGACCATTGTCACTGTGTGTGTGTGTGTGTGTGTGGCTGTGTGTGTTAGAAATTTGCATACAAGTGTGTTGCATGTGGCAGACACAGCGCTGGCCTGGCCGTTAGGTTAAATGCAAATCTCAAGTGGCCACCGCCTGGTCTGGTCTGGCCTGGTCTGGTCTGGTCTGATTGTCTTGCTCTGTTTACTCATGCAAAGATGACACTGCAAGCAACACCAGCTTGGAACTCGAACTGGAACTGAAACTGGCTGAATGCCGACTGAAGCAGCCTGCTTGGTTGCCTTTTACCTTTAAGGCCTGTTGGCCTGCCATGGTCTGCTAACCCTTTGGGCTGCTGCACAGATATCATCTCACACACACACACACATACACACACACACACACAGCAGCAGGAGCAGTCGTGTTGCCTGGCTCTCTGGTGTTTGAAATTTTTCACTTTATTTGGGGGTCGCCGCTCCCTTGCCTGGCCGTCTGGCCGCCCACCGAACCTCAAGCCTCATGCATTTGGCTAACAATGGTCTCGTTGGTCTCCTTGGCGAGGCCACAAAATGGAAAATTGCCTTGCATAACATTTTCTTCTTGCTCCTCCTCCTCCTCCTTCTCCTCTGGCAAATCTATCCATCTATATAGCAGGAGGAGAGATCTCTGCCTGCCTGCCTGCCTGCTGGCCTGCTGGCCGCTGTGGTCAGTTGGTTGGTTGGGTGTGAAGGGCTGCGATAGCTGCCATTTCTATGGCAATTTATGCTGCCTCCTCCCCTCTGGTTTTCTTTAATGCAAATTATTGGTTTCAAGTTGCCTTTGCCAAAGATTATTGTTCAACAGGAAACCCCGTTAGACTGCTGGGCAGGATAAATCTTGTCACTTTTGCTAGGTTGGAATTTCTCAATGCTGGTCGCAAGGCTTTGGAATTTATTTGCCAGCTAAAAGAGACTAAAAAAAATTGTCAAAACTCTCGAGCGTTTCGCCTCATTCGATTGTGATTTAAAGAAATATTTTCCTCCTGCTGGGTGGTTGGTTGGTTGGTTGGTTGAGTTTAAGTGAGCTGCTGGCAACATAAATTGAAAAATATTTTGATTGAGTTTGAAAGTAGAATTGTGATGGGGAAACAGCAACAACCAAATAAATCGACAAAAAGCCAAACCGCAATCAAGTCAAATCGACTGAAAATCGCAACGCAACGAATTGCAATGTGGCAAGCAGATTGCAAGAAACCAAAGACGGAAAGCAAAAAGCCAAAATAGAATCTCAACAGGCGGCAACGCCATTGGCGACTGCCCATTGAGCAAGGTTAATTGATTATCATGGCAGAGCCAGTGCCTCAGTCTGCAGTCCCAGTTCGCAGCCTCAGTCGGAGCTGTCCGAGGAGGCGCAAATGAAGATCAAGCGCTGCGTCTCGCTTCGTTTTCCCAAACCGCAAATGACAAGCGTCACGAGATCAAAGCATAAAACACAATAATAAAGGAAGGAACAAGCAGAAGAAGAAGCAGAACAAAGATAGTGAGGACCAGAGAGGGGAGGAGAGAAAAAAAGCCAAATTAGAAGCTGCAATTGGTCGCCAAGTTGATCCACAGCGGTTCAGCTCGGACCGAGTTCCTGGCAACAGCAACATCAACAACTTAACCCATTTGGGCCAGCAGGCATCAATGTTATAGTTAAGCCATTCAGCTGTGGGGCAACGCAAGCAGAAAACACAAAAAATTTCGTTTAATTTCTCTCCGTTTCAGTTGAGATTCCGAGTGTTGGCAAGTCAATCCGTTGCCTGTTGGGTCAATGTGGGTTAAGACAGCTGCTGCTGTTGGCTGCTTCTGGCCTAACAAGATCTCCAGTTGCCAGTTGCCAGTTGCCGTTGCCGTTGCCACTTTTGGTTGGCTTAAAGCTAAGTAGCAGCATCACCAGCCAGTTGACCAGTTGAATCTTAGAGGGATTCGTGTTGCTGGTTGCTCTCTCTGTGCCTGTGTCTGTGTGTGTGTGACATTAAGGCCGATGCTAAGGAAAAACAGAGCAACAAGGTATCAAGTGATTACTGTCTGGCATCACGAGTAATGAAACGTGACTCAAATCGCAGTTAAACACTCTGGCTACGCTGGCTACCCTGGCGGCATTGCCTGCCACCTAAAAAACCAAAAAAAAAAAAAGAGGAAAAAAGAAGAAACTAGAAGACCAACACGCAAGCCAAAGAGGCAAACAACCTTCCAGCAGGAGTAGACACACTACACCAGGCTACAACAATTAGAACAGCAGCAACAGCAACAGCAGCAACAGCAACAGCAGCAACAGCAACTGGCCACGTAGCAAGGAACGAAGAACATCATCAATGTCGAGCAATGTCAGCCATTTGGGGTAATGTCGTCTCCGTCGCCGTCGCCGTCTTCGTCTCCAACTCCATCTCTGTCTCTGTTAATCTGTTAATGGCCACCATTTGGCCATGGCTATTGCTAGTTGCTTGTCCAACAGCAACAGCAACAGCAACAGCAACAGCAATGGCAATGGCAATGGCAACGGCAATGGAACTTCAAGTACAAGATACCACTGCGGTGGCTGCGATGGCCTCTGTGGCTCTGTGACTCTGGCTGGACGGACCCTTAGTTGTCCGTGTGTTGGCTGTCTTTGGTCTTTGGTTAAAAATGTATGTTGACCGGCTCTGATTAGATCTGTGTACTACGCACATAGCTCAGCACAAACGATCGGGATTTATATTTTAGCTTTTCACTTAACATTCGTGGCTGCCAGCTCCATTGCTGGAGCTTAGCTGACTCCACTTGGACGATTCCTGCCTTGCTGGTGGATCCCTGTGGGTCTGTGTAGGTGAAACAACCAGCTTTAATGGCCTTGGAGCTGCCCATAGTTTCTCATTTCTCCCAACAAACAACTTTCTGTTGAGTGTTTTTCTGGGTTGCTTAGGGCAAAAACTCCTCCCAGCAGCAGCATCTGGTGTCTTAACTATTTGCCCCACCCATTTGCATTTTTTTTTTTTCCTTTTGTTTTTTGTTGTTTAAACATATTTTTTACTTGCGTGTGACATTTGACTTTTGGGCAGTCTTCGCCTGTCTGTCTGCTGTCTGCTGACTGCTGTCCGTTGTTGCTCATGTTGCACGTAGCACAGAGTTTTTTTTTTTTTGTTGGGGCTGCCTTTGAGCAGAAAGAAAGGTAACATTGTTGCTGACAATGGCAGCTGGTCGGTCACTGGCTGCTTTCTTGCCATCCAGTCCTTTAAGTAGGTTAATTTTGACCGGTTTTGTTTTGGTTTTTCTTCAGCTTTTCTTCAGCATGTTTTTGTCTCTTTTTTTGGTTTTTGTTTTTTGGGAGAAGAAGTGGGAGAGCCAGGTGACAATACCAAGAGAGGGGGCTGGCTGGACTGACATTAGTTGAACTGCTTGCTGCTTCTTGTTTGCTGTTTCCTGACTGTTGATTGACTGACTGACTGACTAACTGACTGACTTTTGCCTTATTAAACAGCAACATTTAATGAAGCAACCAGCAAGCAACAACCAACAGCAACAGCAACAGCAACAACACAGCCAAGAACTAGCTGCCGTCTAACGATGCAAATGTCAATCGACTGTTGTGGCTGCTTAGACACTGCATCTTGCTATAACACAAACAGCAAGTTCAGCTCGTTAAGACCAAAAAACCCAAAGCCAAAAAGCCACAACGAATCCCCCGCCCACTCTCTTCAGTCAATCATGGTTGACTTAGATATTCATCAAATGTTTTTGCAGTCTGAAGGCCTCATTTGAGCCGTTGGAATGTCAACAACGACAGAGCCACAGACTCTGGACTGCTGTAGATCAACTGTTCAGTTGAGTTAATAGACCCAACAGAGCTACAGGGAGCTACAGCTGAGTTCCTAAGAAAATCAGTTGATTTGGCTGACTATAAGGAATTTTCTTTTAATTTTCCTGGTTACGTTAAAAACCCAACTCTTCTCATCAACTGTCTTCTTTGATTTAACCCAGCAAAGTCATTTCTTCTGGCTTTGACAGCCTTTCAAAGGCCTAGAAGTCTCTGGCGGTTAAAACCCAATTTTAAATAGATTTTTGCTGCTTGAGTTTGCTGTCAAGGTGACTCCAAGCCACCTGCTGGCTGAATCCCCTCCACAGTAAACAGCTTCCCACACCTAGAACTGCCTGCCAGCCAATCGACATTCTCAAGAGCCACCAGGCTGCCTTCCTCTCTCCCTCTCTGCTTGTTCCCTGATTATTTTGATACAATTTTCCCATTTGGCAAAAGGAAATGCAAAGATTGCAGCTTGAGGCCAAATGATTTTCACACATTTCGACCAACACGGTGACCATAAGTCACCCTAAAGATGTCAGTCCTAGGTGGATCCTAGGTGGACCTGTTGACCAGCCCAGTTGATTTATGAAGAGAGAATCACTCAATGCAAATGGCAGAGAATCAACCTGCCCACGCCTCAGCCTTAGACCTGGTTAACTGGTCTGGTCTGGTCTGGTCTGGTCATTGGCTGTGGCCATGATGGTCTATGATGGTCTATGATTCTAACTGCAGTCGGGCGGGCAGGCTGGCTCTGGGCTTTGCTTCTTGTATGTATTTACATAGTTATCAGCACAGTTAACATGCCTTAAAAGGGCGTACAGAGTCAGCCAGAGACCTCCACACACACACACACACTGAACCATACGGAGGGCAAACAAAAGCCAAAAGTTGAGGAAGCGTACAAATGCTCGTTTGCCATTACCTTAACAGGCTCTGGCTGTGACTATGGCCTGCTATACACTTGAAAAAATTGTAGAAAATCCAACCAAAGCATTGATCGTCTGAGTTTGAAGGTTTTGTCTACAGTTGGCAGCCCTGAGAAGCAGAGCGGGACGACCAAGAGCTGCCTTAGCTATTCATTTAGTAGAGTTCGAAGCTTTAAGAACAGTTGGCAGCCCTGAAAAGCAGAGCGCAGTCATACAGTAGAGTTGGAGGCTTTGTAGACCAGTTGGCAGCCCTGAGAAGCAGAGCGGGACGAGCAACAGCTGCCTTAGCTATGAAAAGCGCCTCACCAAAGGCCAAGGCAGAGGCATCGAACTAAGAAACCAATAAAATAAATGAAAAGTACTTTGCTGTGTGGTTTTTCGTTCAGTGTAGCTGCCATTGCGTGTTATCTAGTGGGCTGCCTTTAGCATAAAACATAAATAGCAACTGCATTCAAATGAGTCTGACAAACAAACTAAACCAAAGCAACACACAGCCAACACAGAGCCAACACAGAGCCAACAGGGCCCAAGCAGACAAACATTCAATGGACAACGGACAACAGCAAGAGAACAAAAATGAAAAATGCAAATAAATGTAAACGCACACACACACACACACACAGAGAGGCAAGAAGTAGTAGAAGAAGAAGAGAAAAAGTTGTCTACTTGAACACGTCCAAGTTGGAGTCGTCGGGCATCTGCTGTCCCATCTGCATTGCCAACTAGGCAACTCCATCTGTGGCCAAAAGGCAGCGGCAGCGTGGGCGCTCCTTAGTTGATTATTCTACCACCGACTGCCTGCCTTCCAGCCTTCCATCCTTCCTCACGTCCAGAGCCTTATGGACGACAACGGACAGACATTCTCATAGGTAAACATGCCGGCTGCGGTTCAAAAGCGGCAGCGACAGCAACGACGACGACGACGACGACTACAACTACGATGCATTCAATAATTGCAATTATTTCTCATATTTTACAAGCAACAACACATTTCAATAATGAGGCCCAGGGAACCAGTCAGTTAAAGGAGCCAAAGAGCCAACCAGCCAGCCAGCTCTGCCCACCATTTCACATGGCCAACAGCCATCAGCTAACAGCCAGCAGCCAGCAGCCACATGAAGAAAATGCCAATTGACTTTGACTTTGACTTTGGCTATTGCCGTTGCTGTGGCGGTTGCATTTGGGGCGTTTTTAATGAGCCCGCTGACTGTCTCTCTGTCTGTCTCTCTGTCTTTCTGTCTGTCTGCCTGCCTGCCAGTCAACCAGTCAACGAGCCTCAGTCTCAGCTGTAGTCATTGGCCAACAGGCTGTGCAATTTGGCCTTTCATTTATGGCTAAATTGCTAAATTTGGTCGGCAGCAGTTGTTATCGCAACGTTTTAGTATAGATTGATGGGCCCATTGGCCATTGGCTTAACTTTCTCGCCAGGATTTCGTTAGCCATACGTTGTTCTATCGGCTGTTCCCCCCCTCACCCCCTGGCTGCCCCTCTGCTGCTGCCCCACGGCTAATGTGTTGTTAATGGCTGGAAACAGTTGTCGGTTTTGCGGTTACCCGAAACTAAATTGCCTTTAAGTTGGCCAGATTCTTTGTGGCGGCTTAAATGTCATTAGATATCAATTAGCGGTTTTGCCATACACTGAGAGAAAAACCTAAAACCTAACGAGGTTTCTCCTTGGGGTTTTTCTCTCAGTGCTGATGCTGTTAAAAAAAATCAAAAAACCCCAAAAGCCCGAGACTAACTAGCCGCAGCTTCTCAACTCATAGCCTGGTTGCTTCCCTCTCGCCTTTGTCCATCTGTACATCTGTCCATCTGTCTGTCTGTCTGTCTGTCTGTCTGTCAACGAAAAACAAAAAAGTGCTGACAGACATTTGGACTGATTGACTGATGGGCATTAAGTAGCAGAAATTGCATAACATTCCACAGTGGCCCTGACCAGGCCTGGGCAGCAGCTTTGGCTTTGTTCTTCTACCTCTCAGGCCAGAGATCATTGATGGTTGCTACTGCTGCTGCTGCTGCTGGTGGTGGTGCTGTAGCCTGTGCTCCTGTCCGTTGTTTAATGCTAATCCAATGTCTGTCAGATGCCCAGCCAGGTCTCAGTGGCTCTGTAGCTGCCCAGGCCTAGTTACAGAGATGAAGATGAAGTTGGCAGGCCTGATGGATGGAGACGCTGACGGCGAATGGCAGCCCAGTCAGCCCAGTCAGCCCAGTCAGCCCAGTCAGCGCAGGCAACTCCAGCCCGGCGCACTCCAGCCAAGGGCTTCATAAAGTGAGCAAACAAATGACAAGCGGCGGCTCTCACAGTGGTCTCCTCTCCCCACCCATTGGATACCCTAACATTTCGATGGCCCTTAGGTAGCTGGAACAATCTGTTAGAGTGTTGAGCCGACGACGTTGCATTTTCTCTTGTCATAAAAGCATTGATTAGCAGCCTTCTTTGGTCACTCTGATAATCTGTGATTACTATGCGCTGCCTTCACAGAGATCACAGATGATCAAGATTGTCAGCCTCAGCTCATTAGCAGCAGGAATATCACCATGTGTGCGTGTGTGTGTGTGTGTGTGTGTGTGTGTGTCGAGGTAACAATTTGTTTCATGTTTCCTACAAAGACCTGGAAGTTGTCTTGCCTCAACCGACCTACCCACCTACCCATTTTCCTTCCTTCTTTCCCTTTAGGTTTGTTGGTTTTTTCTTTATTTTTTTTTTTTTTTTTTTTTGGTTCGAGGTTTTTGTTAAGCGAAATTGACCATAAAGTAAGACCAAATGTAGGTCCAAGAGAAGCACGAAAAAAATCGTTAAAAAAAAGCAGCTAGAAAAGCGTGCAGAGTTGTCTGCTTGAGAGGCTTCGATCTGGGTTGGTTGGCTGTTTGCTGTTGCTGTTGTTGTTGCCGCACGCAATTTGGAATTTATTTGCACAATAATTGGCAAAAGCTGAGACCTATAAACGCTGGCGGGCGAGCACCGACAATAAATTAACAATTGCCACTTTGGCATAGCCAATGGTCAGCAGCAACAGCAGCAGCAGTTGGATGAGGAGAAGGAGGAGGATGAGGAGGCTGCCATGTAGGCTGCTCTGTTCCCAAGTTAATCGAAATCGGTTTGAAAATTGATTTCCAGCCGATTGGTAAACTTGTTTCCATAAATTCAGCAACCGAAATGTAAACAACATTAGCAGCCCAACGCTGCTGGGCTGTGCCAGTTTGGACACCATTTAATGGCCGCTCGAAGAGTCAAGAATTTCATGTCTGAGAAATGTTTCCTCGCTCAACTATATCACAGAGCTTATCACGCTGGAACAGGCCAACACACCAGTGGGTTTCAACTTCCGCTAAACGGATTCACACACAGCCAAACCCAGAACCGAGTGGGCGGTTGCCAGTTGGCAATGCCAATTTCTGGTCTGGAGTGGGAGTCGAGGAAGAAGGCAAACAGCAAACAGCAAACGGCAGGTGCTGAGTGGCAGCGTCAAGTCCTTGACTTGGTTGTTGGGTTAGGCAATGGCCTGTGCGATCAGCCTTAACCCATGATGCATGCTAGATGATAAACCAGACGCTGGCCATGGTTAGGATAAGGATTTAGGCTTAAAGAGTGTCTCAGGCGGTGCCTGGCACTTTGCTGTTGGTGTGGCAATGAAAAAGCCTCTAGCGGAAGCCAGAGACAGAGCAGAGAGGAAGGAAGGGCGGAGGTCAGAGACCCTAAGCGTCTTATGAAAGTTGCCAGCTCATTCTCACTGCAACTGGTTGCCTCTCATTGTCTTGGCTGGGAATCAGACTATGCTCTGGTGCATTTGGACCCCTGTAGAGGGCGGCGGCGGCGGCTATTAGCTGGGCGTGACCTCCATATACTAAAACATATGCATATGCATAGCTTAATTAGTAACTAAGAACAACGAAAGCCCCAAGTTCGTTGCCCAAGTCTTTTGTTGCGAGGCCGTCGCTCCATTATTTAAACGCCGTTACAAATGAACCAAGAGAGACGCACGAACGTGGTAGAGTGAACGAACGCATAAGCGAAACAATCAGAAGGGCGATTTAAAAATAGACATAGAAATTAATTGCAATGACAGCAGAAGGCAAAACTCCAACTGCAGTCGCAGGCGCGGCCCATTGTGACAACGGGCAACGAGCAATGGCAACATACGCAGCTCTGGGGCAGATGCTGTTGCCTAGGCTAGGAGTTATAGCCTAGTCTATAGATGTCTATGGCATCAGCAACGCAGCATCGCAGCCGCAGCATCAGATAATAAATTAGAGAGACAGACGCGCCTTCAAGTTGAGCTTGAAGCTGCTGCTGCTGCTGCTGCTGCTGCCGGAGCTTGGTCTGGGGGACCTGTTTGCTGATTGCTGGGCTGGCCACCAACCCGCCTTTGTTTTCTATTTTTTTTCCTCCTTTTTCCTCCTTTTTTTCTTCTCTTCTTAAGCGGCAATTCATTTTCATTTTGTCAGCAACAGCAACAACAGAGCTTAATTGTTGCCAGTCGTCAAAGAGTCGGCTGAAACAAATCAAAATCAAAGGCTTTGGCAGCGGCTTTGCCATCAGCTTTGGCCCATTGGGTATTGAAATGCAGGACACCGACAGGCTGTGCTGGGCCAAAGCTTCATTTGGCCATTGGTCAATGGGCGCAGGGCCATTAGTTGCTCCGATTTGCAGAAGCTCTGCTCTCCTTGCCACGCATTACTCAATGTCATTTGGACACAGAATGCCAGCAGCAGCAGCAGCAGCAGCAGCAGCAGGAGCTGAAGCATTTTTAATGCCTCCTGCGCTCCAATGATGTCAATTAGAGGAGCAACATGCTTGCTGGTGCTTCGCAGTGGACATTGCCAGGCCCCTAATTGTGAAGTATGGCCGCCTGGCGCATTGAACAAAGGATAAGGAGTTGGCTAGGCTCAGAGTCAAGTGAAGTCGACTTTGCCGGCAGTTTGAGTGACTAATTGCTTGGCTTGGTTGATTGCCACAGCGGCCCGCAGACAGAGGGATTCTAAATTTATAAATAGTAACAACAATTAGATGCTGCCGAGTCACCTTCTAACCCAGCATGATCATCCGGCCGACCATCATGGCCTTCTCCAGCAGCGACATAGAGAGAAAAAAACGTTCAGACGACCAACACCTGTCATGATTTGTGGCCGCCATGCGTAATGACCAACACCATGTTGTGTGTGTGTGTGTGTGTGTGTGTGTGTGTTTGTCTGCTAATCTCACGGACCTAGACATTTGGACACCTGAACGGACTGACGGACCTCTATGACTATAAGGCAACACTTACCTTTCTGTGACGTCCGCAACTCCAATGACTTTGTCACTTCGATATCTGCAAGGAAATTGAGGAAGAAAGAAAGTCGTCAATGCATCGGCCAACTGATGGGATTAATCGACCCGAGAAAGTCCCGCGTCGGGCATATTAAATTGATTGACTTATTGCCACGAAAATCAACTTTATTGTCTCCCCAGTGTCGGGTCAGGGAAAAATCTTCCACAGACTCTTGATTGATGGTCTTTCCTACCCACCGAAGATCACACTGCACTGCAGACTCTTTGTGGCCGAAGATTTATGAACATCAATGGACGTTTTACTGGCTGTTTACAGCGCTCTTAAGCACTCGCCGGGGAAATTGATTCTTTCATAGATCTGCCGTTAAACGTTTCTTTTATCAGAGCTTTTAACTTTACTGAGATTTTCCACATTCAGCTTAAACAGCCAGACAGCGACCTGCTCAGCAGGCATTGGCCAGGCAACTTTCCTAACCCAGCTGCCCCCAAAAATAACAACAAAAAACTAGAAACAATGGGCTTCATTAATTAATTTTAGTTGGAAATATTTGGACGCACTTATTATCACTCAAAGCAGCGTCAAGACTTTCCAACTCCCATTCAAACGACTCTTCCGGGTTTTCTTAGCTTTTTTTTTTTTTTAAATTTTTTCTCTTTTTTGGTTGTTTTTTTTTTTTTTTTTTTTTTTTTTGTTGTGTGTTAATCTGGCTAATCAAACGGGCCAGGCAAAGTGCATTCGATTCTTTCATTCATTCGCTCATCATCAGCTTCATTATGTTGATTATTAACTTCATTATGCTGTTGCCTGTTGCCTGTTAGCTGCTTCTTCTTGTTTGTTTTCCTGCTGTTCGTTTTACAGATTGCTGTCTTCTGATTTCTGGTTTGAGGGGCCTCAACATGTTCTCGACTTGTAAACTCTTTTAAAAAAAATAAAAAATAAAAAAAACCAACAAAAAACTCGCTGCGTAACGGTATCGACTAGTAGTAGAGGCAACATCATCATCACCACCAGCAGCAGCAGCAGCAGCAGCAGCAACAGCAACAGCAAAGTCCGTTGCCTCAACCAACCAACTTCAGCTTGAGTTCTGTGTCGTCTTCTTTGCTGCTTTTCTTTTGCCTGCCACCTCACTGAAGTTGGGATATTTTTTCTCCAGCGTCTAAGGTGTCAATTGATAAGTGTTTTAATCTTCCCTTTATCTCCCTCCCTCCCTTTCTCCCTCTCTCCCACCGATCTCTGGTGTATGCAGCTTGTGTGCTACTTTCAAAACTCAATTCATCAATTGAACTGAACAGCAGAGGCTATGGAAAGTGCCAAAGAAATTGCGCAGCCTCAACTAGCGGATATTTGCATGTACAAAGCTGCCACAAGAGCAGCAACAACAACAACAGCAGCAGCAGCAGCAGCAGCAACAACATGCCAAGTAATTAAAACAACATCAGCGACAATAAAAGCAACAGCAACAACAGCAAGGAAAACTGCTGTAGCAGCTGAAACAATTAAAGTGGCAGCATCAGCAGGAGAAAGAAGCAAAAGCAGAAGAAGAAAAAGGAGAAAAAAAATGTAAAAATGTCGAGTCTTGTCGGTGAGACATCATGTAGTGCCAGCCAGTGAGAGGAAAAGAGACTTTTGACTTCAACAAGGCAGCAGCAGCGGCAGCAGCAGCAGCAGCAGCGACAATCAGCAATGGCAAAACGCTTGTAAAATAATATAATCAACAGCAGCAGCAACAACAATAAATGTTTGCTTTCTATTTGATTACTTGACCGAATTGCAAACGGGGCTAACAGAAGAAGAAGAAGAAAAAACACCACCAACAGGCAACCAACAAAAGACTTAAGACACAAACTTGGCAAGCCAAGCAAGACATGGGCTCCACATATGCAAATATGCAACGCCTGGCTGACGTTCGATGGAGGGGGGGAGTGAGGGGACAGCAGGGGGAGGTGCCCTAGAATTTAACTAAAGGCTGCTTGTTGTTGATTTTATAGAAAGTTTTCCCCCCCCCCCCCATTTTTTTCATTATTATTTAATCAAATAGAGAGAGAAAAAAAAAGGGAAAAGTAACAAAGGTTGTCTGCCATCCAAAGAGCTGGAAATTCACTTTACAGTCTAATGTTGGTCTTAAGTATGCTAATCAGTCGGTAAGTGATTTCCCCTGAGTTTTTCCCCCATTTAGTTGGGGCCTTCAGGCCTCCACAGTTTAGAGGCTCTGTGAGGTGGAAAATGTAGAGGCAGGAAGAGTTCACTTGGCTTAGTCATTGATGGTTTTTCTGTTAGAAAATTTATTAAAAAACATTTAAAATAGAATTTTCGAAGACTGTTTGCCGTTTTCTCTGATGCACGGGACACGCATTTGCCCTCTGCTGGCCCTTGAACCATTGAATTCTTCTCAACCTGGGAAGAAACTACTAAGATAAATTCTTACGTTCGCACGCTCCACTGGCAGTTGAGCAACCTCCACCCACCATTTGCATACAGAAGACGCCTAATTACTGCATTTTCATATTTAGACCAAAGTGGCTATTAGGCAATCAGTTCAACCAGGCAGGCAGTGGAGGGGAGTAGGAAACTGAACTTAATGATCACAAGAGCGCAACGAACAGGAGATTGAAAACTAAAATGCAGGGAAAAACAAACAGACAAATCAACACTCATCAACACTCACTTGACTCAGTCAGTCAGTCAGTCAGTCAGTCAGCCAGTTGTCGAGCGCTCTACTCTCACGGTTTGTTCATGTTCTACGTCATGTTTGGCAGTCGACCAGTCGACCAGTCGAGCAGTCGAGCAGTCGAGCAATCTTCAATGGTGGAAACGTGTCGAAATCAAGTGAACTTTTCAGTGTTTCAAAACATGAAATGGACACCTGCCAACTGCCATTTGACTCAGAAATGGGCACACTTTCACACACTCCACACACACACACACACACCGCACACACACACACACACCACACACACACACAGCACTCACCCTTGGCTACTTGGCTACAAGCCACTGGACAACCAGTTGAACGTAAAGTGCACTTTTGTGAATCGTTTTTATTCCTTCTTTTTATTTCTTTTGTGTGTGTTTTTTTTGTATAGAAATTCCAGTTCTCCTCCCTCTCTTGCCTTGTCATCATTAATCAAAACGCGTGCCCTGATTGTTGACACACACAGACACACAGAGGCGGTGGGAGTAAAGACTCTGGGTAATCTAAGAACGATATGCTCAGCTGGCGTCACAACTACGTCACTGTGACGCTGGCCAAGTGAAACGGCCTATGAAGGCCAGTGAAATGGGGGGATTCACCATGAAAACACACGTCACAGGCAACTGAACAAATTCTCTTTGCTGATACGATTCAAGCAGCTTCATCGCCTGTCAGCCCCATTCAATTTGATCAATTTGATAACGCGTCGGGGAAGCTGAGACTTCAATGAGCCAGTGGCCCACATGTTGTCGGTCTAATCTGTCTCTTGTTGTTGCCACAACAATGGCAAATGGTAGGAGACTGATTGTGGCTCAAGAGATTTATTTTTGGGGCCATGCGATAGGCGGTAGGTGGCAGGCGGCAGGCGGCAAATGGCATGCGATATGGTAGGAGAAAGAACCGTTGAATAGCATAGATTTCTTCTCTGAAAAAAAGCGAGACTCCATGTGGCCATGGCAATGTGTTGGGCAAAAGAAATCGAAAAGATTTCAGCTGGAACGATGGCTCCACAAAACTGCCAGCTCATTGTCAACGTTTTTTATGCCGATGATCATGACAATGATCATGACAATGATGACAATGATGATGATGTGTAAGCCACAAGCATCATCTTCTTGATGGATTAACATGAACTTGGCTTGAGGCTTGAATTATTGCCAAATTTGAGACAACAAGCGGCTTCACCTGTTGCCACAAACCAGAAATCTGCACTTGGCCAGCCTTAAGCATCGTTCACACAACACTCAGCTGCTCTTACACTGGACCGCTGTATCGCTGACCATTCAACAGCCACTTGAAGGTGTCTGCACCAGCGCCAGTCCGATGCCCACTCAGTTGGGCAAGCAAAGCCTTTGTGATTGCCAGTTAAGTGTGTTTCGGGGCTGTTTCTATGACTGTTTCTATTGTTATTGTTATTGTTAGTGTTATAGCTGGTTCTGGGCTGTTTGTCTGTGCGAAATAGTCAGGGGAACTCACCGCCAGACAGTCAGAGCGACCCAGAGTCCCCCAAAGTGGGTCAGGCATCCCAAAACCAAAAAAAAAAAAAAAAGGAAAATAACTTAGCATCAGCAGAGAGACAGCGGCTTGGCGTTAATAACAATGTCTAACAAAAATATTTCAGCTAATGCAAGCTAAACTGCATGGCAGCATGAGTTGACAGAAAGTGGACATTCCAAGAACTCAATGGCCCAGTGTGCACAGTGGGCAGTGGCAGATCATCGTACATTACACGGGTAATCAGGCAGCTCCTGAGCTGAGGCTGTTGGGTCGTTTCTAATTGAGAATGACTCGGGCCATTTGGCCAAGATGATGGGCTGCTTTGCCAGCTAATTGCCTGGCCAGCAGTCCTTTGACTCCTTTAGACCAGCTTTCCCATCGATTTATGGCCCCCCAAGCCAGCCATCAGCTCTGACTAATCTATTCTTATTAAAACTGTTTTTGGTTTCAGTTTCCGTTAGACGAGTTTCAGCCTCAGCTTTGGCTCAATCTCTAGTCTCAATCTTAATCTCCAGTTTAGTTTTTTTGTAAACCAGAATCAGAATCCAAACTGGGCCACAAGCGCTGTGTTTGGCTTTTTTATTTTATCTTTTTTTTTTTTGGGGTGCTTAGCAGTCCATGTTGCCTGGTCTTGTTCGCTTTACGTTCGTGGCTTTTTGGGTCACTCGCACTGGCAATGAGCGAGACAGCAGAGGCAGGCACGCATGGGTGAGGGGTGGTGGGGCGAGACATGGGGGAGTTCTGAGTGAAATTTCATACGTTTCAGTCATTTGCTGCAGTTCACAGTTATTCGAAAAAGAGACTAAAAGATGGTTGGTTGGCTGGTTGGTTGGTTGGTTGGTTGGCCAGGCTGAGAAGCCTTTAATGAGGAGAGAAATTCGCTGGTTACTTGATGGGTCAACACTTGAAAGCCATTTGTCTGGCTTTGGCCTCTTCTATCCTAACAATTTAATGATCAAATTGGCAAAGCATCGCCCAACGCCTAACGTCTGTCTGCTCTTCGATCGTTTAGATAGATTTATATAGCAGTTGGCAGCTTGATAAATGATCGCTTAACGTATTAAATTAATGAAAAAGTAATTAGCCAAAGGCAACAGAGAGAATTCTCAACGGCTGAGAGCAGAGAAAGGCAGTTGTAACCCAGGAAAATGAGTTAAAACTCTGCAAACTTGATTAGATTGGATTAGCTTAGGCCTATCAATTGGTTCCCCATTGGCCACCTCTTTAGACAGTTGGAGGCTGTCAATGGCCTTTGCAAATCCAGCCCAAGATAGCAATTAAGCTTCTTTCTGTTTCGACTGTTAAATACCTTAATGATCCAGAGAGGCGTAGACAATTGCATTGTCTTAGGAGGAAGGGGGAGAATGTGGGACGCCACAGATCATAACTTTTTGCAGTTCATCTTTAATCAAAACATTTTTTATGAGACTTTTCAAGTTTATGGCTAATTACGGTTAATCATCTTAGGGTCTCTCTACCCTCCCTTCCTCTCTTCAAGCAGAGCCAGAGGCTTCGCTGTTGGTTTTTTCATTTCATTTCAGTTCGTTTGTTTGTTTGTTTGTTTGTTTTGTTGCTGCTTGATTTGCATCAAAGACCGGCATTAATTAAACGTTTATTGTTGCCGCAGCAGCCGCAGCCGCAGCCGCCAGCGGCATTAGCTTTTACTGTTGTATGCCGCCGCCGTTGCCGTTGCCCTTGCTGCCTGTCGGCTTCATGCCCCCTCCTTCAAGCATAACCAGTGCGTTCTAACTTGAGCCGTTTGCCTAGCTGTGTTGCAAGTTCGTTGCCTAAGTCTTTTGTTGGCCGCTACCTTAGCCTGCATTCCAGGTACCATTCAGAGGCCCATTCAGAGGCAACTTTATGACTCTGCCAGCTACTCCATTTCGAGGTTCTGCTTCTCTATGTTTGTTTTTTCTCTCTCGTTTTTACGATTCGATTATAAAACAACAAGTCATTTTATGCAACATAATTATTACGTTATTTCCGGGGCGGCAGCAACAACAGAAGCCACCAGCCACCAGCTACAGCAACAGCAGCAGCAGAAAATGGCCAAAAATAGTAGAAAAAAAGAAGAAAAAACTAAGGGAAAAACAATAAACTTCCATTTGGACCAAGTCAAGGCAGCAATTCTGCGCCTGTTGTGCGTGTGTGTGTGTGTGTGTGAAAAGATATTAAAGCAGACGCCGTTCTAAATGGGGGCTGCGGGTTTTCTGCGTGGCATTTTGTTTAGCTGGTTGATTGTAAAGCGAGCGAGCAAGCGAGCGACTTCTGGCTGCTGCCGCTGCTGTTGCCGCTGCTGTTTCTGCTTCTTTTTTTCTTCTATTTTTTTTTAATGCGTTTCTCATGCTCTCTGGAGCCCGTTGCTTTTATATTTCTCCACTTTTTTTCCTTTATTTTTTGTCTCTCTATACTAAATGCTCGTCTAATGAATTGGGTGACCAAACAATGACGACGACGACTACGCTGGCGGCCCGGTTAATAACGGTTAATTGCGTTAATGACTTTAACAGAAAATATAAAGCGCAAGGCATTAATAAAAAAAAAAAAAAAAACCCAGGCAAAAGAAAGAGCATTAAATGTGCCAAGGTGTGTGTGTGTGCTGTTGTGTGTCTGCTGAAGAGAGAAAGAGAGAGAGAGAGAGCGTGGCGAGATTAAAAGTGTGTGTGCGTGTGTGTGTTGTGTGCTTTTAAGCATTATTTTTACTCCAATTGTTGTAACGCATTTTCCAGTGTCTGAGGTTGTGCAAAAGCCACAAAAATCCATTAGGAAAAATCAATTTATCGGGGGGGTTTCCTCATGGCTTAATGGCCTTCAAAGGAAACCACAAGCCCCAAGAGACTCTGATGAAGAATTCTCTATAGATTCTTCATGAAATTAATTCGTCAATTAAGCCTCAATCCGGTCAAAACGTTTATCGTTTGAACTGCCAGCCACACTCAGGCGATTGGCTAGATCTGCATACACTTAATCAACAATTCTTTGTTTTTGTTTCCTTTTTGCCAGTTTCTTCCCCATTTAATTTTACAAGAAAAAAAAATTGGAGATAAAAAACACCAACAAATCAAGCTTTCTTTGCTTTGTCATGCTTGCATAGAATGTAACATCGTTATGACGTTGGTGTTGCTCATCATCATCATCATCGTGTTCCAACACAACATTGTCAACTGGTGTGCAAACACGCACACAACAACAACAAATACTAACGCACTTGTTGCATGCATAATTTGCATTCACCGTTTGGTTTTTTCTTTTTTCTTTATATTCTGCTTTCCATGGACTTTTGACAGTAGACGAGTCAAGTTCGTTGCCTAAGTCTTTTGCTTGGCAGCCTGAAACTGATGCTGGCTGTTGCTGCCGCTGATGAACATCGTTATGATGATTAGTGATAAAGTTTGCCGATGTTATTGACAATTGACCAAGACAAATACACTTGTCATCAGAACGCCAAGGATGAGGTGTGACTTTTGTGTGGAATGCCATGTCTACGGCCAGAGTGGAACGTATTTTTGAAAGTCTTAAGCCAACAGAGACTTACATATATAAATAAAATATTGAGGAAAACTTTGGAGTGAAAAATGCTAATCAAGTGAAAAGTGTTTGCCAAGTGTTTATGACTTTTATGATTTTATCAGGCTTCAATGATGTTAATTTACAGGTTTTTGGCTTGTCAGTGGTGAAAAGCTAACGTCATAAATTTCAAGAAAATTTTAGCTTTCAGCTGTCAGAAAGAATTAACATTAGATTTCCTTAATCTACAGAGAATAACATTCTGGTCGACGGTTGATTGAACCAAACTATAAAAGGCATCATTGTTGCCTTCAATTATTTTTATTCTATTTGTTTAAGTTTAGAAAAAAATATTTCTCATAAGGAATTGAACTGTAAGACCAACTAATTTAAATAAAATAATAAATGAAAGTTTTTTTCAAAAAATAATCGATTGTTTAATGCATTTTGCTGGGGTATAAATTCCTACTTCCCTTGATAGCTTTGCCTGGTAAAACTCCATCAACAATAACAAGAAACAATTAATTTTTCTCAGATTTTAAAACAGTGAAAATAATTATAAAAAAAAAGTTTGTTGGATCTGACCAAAGAAAATAATGAATTAAAGAAGATTTTCCAGGCACAAAGAGTGGAAATGTATGCTAAAAAAAAAAACCCAAAAACTTTATAGGGAAGCTAAGAAAATCAACGGGTAGAAAGTCTGTAAAAATCTTTTTCCAAAGGAAAATAAACCTCCAACGCCTTGCATATTCATGATAAAGCGGTTGGGAAGTATTTGGCATAAATCAAAATTAAATAATCCATCGACTATAATTAGAATAAAATCCCCCTTAAAAATGTCACAGCATTTGCTGAATTTTTTTCATTTAAATGCCATGAAATTTCTGGCAAATTATGTTGAAAATATTCTAGCACAAAGGGGTCTAAGGAAGTAAAAGTTTTTAGGCTTTTTATTCCCAGGCTTTAAGGAATTAAAATTTATTTGTGGCTTGAGGTACCAGCCATGACCTCCAACTCTAACTCTAATTATAGGAATCTAAAACGCACTGTTTTGTCTACTCGATTCTACCTTTTTCCTTAGACACTTAAAGAGCAAAATCCTGTAAGAAATAATTCACTTTGCTCTGTTGTTGTTCACTTTATGACATAAATTGTTTTTACTTATTCTTTTATCCTTGTCTTACCTTTTTAGCGATGATTTAAATATTGCACTTGTTGCTTGGTTGTTTGTCTGTTTGTTTGCTGTTTGCTTTTGTCAAGTTAATTGTTTGCACATTTAAGAAATCCTGGCTCGTTCGGTTGCTTATCTTGTTGATTGTTGAAGATTTTATAAATTTCCTTTGCACAAAAAAATACACAGAAAAAAAAAACAAAAATGGAAAGACAATTGGCAATGATAATGCCGCACGACACGCACAAGGTGGTGGAACGAGAGCTCGTTGGCTCGTTGGCTCGTTTGGTTGCCAGGAGTCGGAGTTCACAAGCACACAGTGTTACAATTGCAATCGCAATGTGAATCGCAGTATCGAGTTCCAAACACTCAGGAGCACAACAAAAAAATATTTTTCTTTCTTTCTTTTTTTTTTCTTAGAGTTTTTTAGATCCACACGGATGGCGTAGCGGCTGCTGGTGGTGGTGCTGCTGTTGCTGCTGTTGGATCACTGATGCTGATGGTGATGATGTTGTTGTTTGTGGTGAATGATGATAGTTGACTCGACGACGCTGTTAGCACTTCAGTTGCATCACGCGCAATGGCTGGTGGGCCAGCTTGTGCGCCACTTTTATGCCTTTCCCCAGCGCAGCCCACAAAAGAGAGGTCTTCGCACATGAAGAACAACCATTGAGCCATGGCCATGGCCAAGACGTTACGTGGGCCGGGAGAGCGAGCCAAGAACAACAGCCAAAGCCAGTCAGCCAGCCAGCCAGCCAACCAGACAGCCAGCTAGGCTGGCAGGCAAGCAGGCAGGCAGAGAAAGCGCCAAAGCCCCAGAAGACATGCAGCAAAGAAAAGCGGCGGCGAGCCCATTTCTACTTACACAAACACACACAGCGGGAGAGAGAGAGAGAGAGAGCCAAAGTCGGCTAGAGAGAGAATAAGAGACAGAGAGAATGCTGCTCTCTGAGACATAATGATGTTGCCAATGCTGTTGCCGCTTCTTCTCCTGCTGTTGCTGCTGTTGCTGTTGCTTTTGCTGCTGAGCTTGGTTGTCTCTCCCTGGCTATGGCTTTGGCCTGGCTGCCCTGTATACACTCTAGAGTGGTTCTTAGCCGACTTTTTGTTAAGGAAGAAAAAAAAAAAAACAAAGTTAACAGCAACAGCAGTGGCAGTGGCAGTGGCATCAGCATTGAACTGTTAAGCTGCAGCATAAAGTGTGGAGCAACGACGACCCAAAACGACCCCAAAGAGAAGAAAAAAACAAACCGCAGTGCGAGCAACTCGAACTAACCGACCTTCTCAGCTTCTCAGCTCCTCAGCCCTCTAACAATGGCAACAGCAACAACAACAATCAGCAGAGGCAACGCCACCTGTTGCAGACTCCAGAGATTTTGCATTTTGCTACCGTTTTGTCTTGGTGGGTGAGGTGGTGTCTCTGTTACGGTGCTTTCAAGTCAGAAGGGGTTGGCGTTAGGTTCAGCTCTGATTGATTTGAGTGCGAGCAGAGGGCCCAGAGGAAGCAGGGGGATCAGCAGCAGGCGGTAATCCCCACATGCAAGACTTTGTCAGACCCAATTTGTACAGCCGCAATTGTGATTCTCAATGAATTGAAGATCCCACCATGCTGGCTGACAAGTAGGTGAATGGTTTTCTGTTAAGAACTTTGCCAGGCAAAAGCGAGGGTTGCGACACAAGTATAGTAAAAGCAAATCAACGATTTTAACTATTTAAATCATTAAACTAAACGTGGCAACAAGAATTAGCTAGTCAAGGACGTTGCCAGGCGGGTTGACTTCCTCCTTTCATTCAAGCAGGCTGATGACTGATGACTGATGAGTATATAGCCTAAAGCTATATCTCTATGACCGATAATGATAGTCGGAGTTGTTATTTTATGGCCAAATCATAACCCCAAACCGATGCAACATAAATTCTGTTGTAATTTCTTCCAGGTTTTTCGGAGCTTAAAACCTGCCAACCTGTCCGTGTCATGCTGGGTGTGCGTGTGTGTGCATGTGTGTGTGTAATAAAATATTGAACTCGTCTTGCCACTTCTGAGCTGAGCTTAATGTCAGTCAGTCAGTCAGTCAGGCGCTGCAGTTTGCTTAGCTATATTAACTAGCGTCGCATATAGATGGATGGATGGATGGTTGGTTGGTTGGTTGGTTGGTTGGTTGGTTGCTTATAGCCGTTGCTTTCTTATGACTTTAGACCAGATGTGTGCTTATAGCCAGCCATGTTGTTTGGCCTTTCAATAGAAAGTTGCGCAAAATGAAAATTGCTTAAGCTACACACACACTCACATACTCACACACTCGCACACACAGCAATAGAAAATTTTCATCGAGCTTTATGACAAAATTTTTGCAGACTTTACGCCTCTGGCCATGTCGATGGCGGCAGCTATGAAGTGCAAACGCATCAACTGAACTGTGTTTCACCTACAGGGCGGACAAAATATATATTTTTCCTTATATTTAGATATATTCCATGTGTGCGTGTGTGTGTGTGTGTGTGTGTGGAGGGAGGGAGAGAAAACGACTTGAAGCACAAACTGAACTGAACTTATTTGCATTAAACATTAACATTAACGGAGTCTAAGCGGGCAAGAAAAATAAAGAAAATAAACATTAAAAGTGTTCACGGGGGGGCCAGGGAGGGGTGCTGGGGGGGGCTACCACTGAGCTGTGTAAGTGTATTGTGTCTGAGTAATGAGAATTTAGACAAGCAAACTCTAAGCAAAGTGGCGACTTTAGAGTACGCAAAAGGCAAATGCGAACGCAGTCAGGTCATTGCCATATGCTGCTAACGGCCTTAACCAACACACGCACACACCACACACACACACACACGCACTGACCGCTGTTAACAGACCAGTTGATAGCATAACAGCTGTTAAGGCAGCTTTAGTCTTAGCAGACTAGCGATCTGCATTGAATTGTTTACAGAAACTTTACAGCCATCCTCTGCCGATCACTATAGACTGTAATCTGTTCAAGCAGTCGGAACAAGTCAGCAACGAATTGTGTGCAAATTGAACGGTTTTATCTATTAGAAATTAACTTTGTGGTGTTCAAAAATTTATCCTGACTCCACAGCTCTCTTCCTCTCACCTTGTTTTGTCATTCTCTCCAGCTCTTTCGCTCTCTCTCTCTCTCTGTCAGGCAACTCTTACTTTTTTTCTTGTTTTTTTTTCTTTTTTTTTGCCACAACTTACTGTACCGTTGACCACTGTTAGATGGCCAAGTACATGGCGTTGTGTAAACCAGATTAACTACCTCCAGCATCTTCTTTAACAACTTTTTTCTCTGAAGCTTCAGCTCCAGTGTGGTTGGGACTGCGTCTGCATAACCTTTCACTTCCATGATTTTGTTGCGTCGGCGCTTTAATTCGTAAAGAATTCAAAGTAAGCGAATTATCTTTGGCTGTTGATGTGCGTTGTGATTTAACTTCTTTTCTTGTTAATTACTTTTTATCATTCCAACCAACCAAACAACCAACCAACCAATCCATCCATCTATCCATTCATTCATTCATTCATTTATTCAGTCAGTCAGTCAGTCCAATCACAGTTGAAACCGTTAGCTGCCCAAGCGTCTATGCAGCTTTCCAATGGGGAAATTGATTGGCCCAACGAAGATATCTTTGCCCAAACCGATGAAATTAGTTGACTTTGGCTCTCAACAGACTAACGGAAGCTACCAGGCAGGCAGACACCTATAGGGGAAATTAACGTGGACTTTGGACTCAGATAGGCAACGTCCAGAGACAGACTTTGTCAGCCCTGGGCCTGGCCGTCCTGTAGGGCTGCCCATCTGTTGTCATTTCTGTCCGTCTAGAAGCTGTGAAGTTGGCCGGGCCAGCCAAACCCACCACTATCAAAAGAGCCTCAACAGCTCAGGCTAATTAGCGCCTTTCGAAGGCGGCTAAGCGGCTTGGACTTGGACAAGAAGCCATGTAGAGCTCTGGAGTCTTCTACTGGTCATTTACTAGACTCAACTGATTACAAGGAGCAGCGGACTGACGCTGATCTCCAGTGCTTTGGCTGGCTCTGTGGGGCGATTAGCTGGAAATGGCCAAGGATGGCTAGATGGCTAGATGGGTAGCCTGGCACCAGGAGTACCAGGAGGGAGGGGGGGACATGACTGGCAGCCGAGCCCGTTTAGGAACTAATTAATTTCTCAACAATTCCATAGACACCGTCTGACATTTATCTTAATAATTTTTGGCATCGCCTCACCCCTCTCTCTCTCTGTCTCTTCTCTTTGTATTTGCATTTGCCAGGTGAAATAGAAAAAGACGAAGCAGTGTAAGCAGCAGGGGAAGATGCTCCAACAAGAGTCAAGACGGACATGCGACGCGAACATCGATCATCATTTGCGGCACGGAATGGCGGTGGAGGCACAAGAAAAAGAAGCGGAAAAAAAAAGTGAAATGTGGCTGCTGAAATGGAATGCTGATGGCGATGGCGATGATGATGATGATGTTGCTGTTGCTGTTGCAGATGGCTCCATAGCTCCATGGCTCCATGGCTTCATGGGCAACGGCCATTAGAATTAAGCTGTAACTTTGCATCAAAATTAAATTTATAGTTTCAACAGCAACGGCAACGGCAACAGCAACGGCAACGGACAGCAGCGGCAGCTCAACAGCAGCAGATAGTTGTTGACTCAAGACAGATAGTCAGAGAGATAGAGAGAGAGAGGTGCGGGGACAGAGGTGATGCCCCTAACATTAGAAGAAAATCAGCAAGAGAAAAAGATGAGAAAAAATAGTGGAAAGAAAAACGACAGCAGAAAAAGAGCAGCAGCAACAGCGGCAGTGAACAGAAGAAGAAACAAATCGCCGCCATAATAACCTCAAGCATCTTTGGCCAAAGACATTAAACTAAAGAGCAGCATCGGCATCGGCATCGGCATCAGCATCAGCAGCCGCTGTAAATAGCTGTGGTGGGTGCGGAGCTGAAGCTGAAGCTGGAGCTGCAGTAGGCTAATCCATATGTGAAAGTTCCCCAATCCCAGAGAGAAGAAAAAACAACAGCAGAAGGAAAGAAAAGCCAGTTCAGTCCGAAGCCCACACACTCTGGCTGCTGCCCAGACGCCTCTACACAGCCAATAGCATCCCCTTAACTGTAGGGTATTGGCTAAGCGAAGTGTCGAGAGCGGCCACTTGATTAGCCTCCAACTGCCTATCGCCGTGTGGCGTTTAAAATGCTTTTAATGACGCAGCATTCATCATTGCACCCCCATGATCCAGGGCATCATCATCGGTGACCCAATTTCCTACCTCTGGGCGGGTAAATTAATTAAACGGGAATTGAGTTTGTTATGGATGAGATCCGGTGACCCAAACTAGGTCTCCAGTTGCCTACTAAATTCTATACTTAAAATCTCTTTAGTCATCTTCCATTGGCGCTTGGCTAAACCAGGTGATTTCCAACGGATATCGGGGCTTTAAGTGTTTTCTATTTGCCTTTTCAATGCCAAAGAACAGAGAGACCGAGAGAGAGAGAGAGGGAGAGAGAGAGACAGCCTCATTGGACCAGAGGGATCCGTTAGTTGGCCAAAAACCAAATACAAATAACATATTTGGGCTGAATTTTTAGCTAAAAGCCAAACACACACAACAGCAGCAGCAGCAGCAGCAACAACAAAAGACAGCGGCAAGCAGCGGATACTTAATAAAGCTGGAGCAGCCAGCAGCAGCCAACGAGCAGTGGCAACACTGGCAGCTGTCGGTCTATTCAGTGGGGCAGCTGTAGGTCGGTCGGCAGCTGCTGCTTCTTCAGAAATAATTATCGCTACGTCCGTCCATATTGTTCTAACGTGAAAGTAAAAACCGTTAAGAATTAATATCTCTCTCTGTATATCTCAGTTGCTTCTCCCCTCGTTTTTTTTGTTTTGTTTTTTTTTTTGGCAAAGTTTTTCGTTGTTTTGTCTGGTTTTTTTTGGCGGAAAAGAACAGATTTAAAAATAAACTTTTTCTTTTACTGGGTCAGACACACATAGTTGCTCTGTTGCTCTCTGCTTCTCAGCAGCAGCAACAACAACGAGGCTGGAACATATTAGAGAACTTGATTGGGCAGTCTGGAGAGGGTGGACTGGCTGGCTGGCTGAGGACGGGGAGCAACTGGGAAGCACTGAAAGACTATGAGGCGGGCATTCGACTGAATTGTTGTGGCTTATAAGGCCGTTAACAATAAATATTTTCTGATTTATTGCGATTATCAATATGAAAGTGATACACGAACCCCAACACACACAGACGGACACAAACAGACACAGACAGGCGAGAACAAAGAATTAAAGAAACTGCGAATCGAGTGGAGAAAGACAATCAAGCTTCACAGTTTTGTCGAATTAGAAACTAATTTATTGATTTATTGATTCATTGGCCAACCCAACAGTCAAACCATTGTCTGTCTCTGCTCACACAGCCTAGGAAAATACTCTAAATAGTCTGGCAACTCTTCGGACAGCCCTCGTTATGGCCTACAAGTGAAACTAGCCACAGCATGTGTCACCCCAATGATTCTAATTCATTCAGCTTATATCAGTGACAGACGAAACAGGATTTCTCACCAACCAAACAAGATTCGTATCGTGAAGGAATTAAAGCCAGAATGTGACTTCAATCCACTTGGCGTTGCGTAGAGATGACTTTATCAGTAAGCTGAATGGCCATATTGAGAGCAATGGCAGCTGTCACTGCCAATGGCATTCGATAGGCCTGGGTGTCCCCAAAAGAAGCCACCAACCGATAAATTCCACTCCATGGGCCACTCGAGATCCAAACAACTCTTGAGGTCTCATATACCCAGCTGGCCAACAAGTGTAGCGCTGAAGCGCCATTCAATTTGCCTAGCAGACGTGCGTGGGTTGGCCTAAGACTTGGCTTGAAATCGATATTCTCTTGTGCCCCGAGTGAGTCATTCAATGATGATGGCATTAGAGGCCAAATGGGTGTTGAGTTTGACCTACAAAGCCATGGCCATTTGCATAGTCTCTCATCTAGCCAAGCACCGTTCCGTGCCGTTTAACGATCGATGATTTAATTTCATTGCTTTTACACACAGGGGGGTCCAACACACATCGTAGGATAAGAACATGTCCATGTTGCTTGGTGGGTAATAAGTCACATATAATGAAGGCAAAGTTGTCGCTAATTTCGTAGATAATTTGCACTCGAAGGCGCCGCGATCTTTACAGAGCCAGACGGTCAGTTAATGGTCACTTTGGTTTAACATCAGACTGAGCTGTATCTGTATCAGTATCAGTTGTAGTATCAATATCAGTTCAGTTCAATGGAGTTGAGTTCTCAGTCACGATCATTATCGCTTATGCATGGCCATTATCGTCATTAGCAGTGACAGCAACGACAGCAACGATAACGACAACGACAACCGCACGACGACTGTAAAACAACACTCAAAGAACCGTAGAAAAAGCTAAAAACAGACACAGATACGCAGATACAGATACGCAGATACAGATAGAGATCTATATAGAAGGCAGGAAGGAAGGCAAGAAAGATTCATGAATGAACATAACATAACGTTTGACGAATCGGCAAACAAATTGTTCGTGATCGTTGGCTAGACAATTCGCTCTGCATATTTGATATGCCAAGCAACAATCAAATCAGGGAATTTCAACTTAAGAACGAAGCATTTGTGATCCCATCAAACACACATAACCTCAATCCTTGCCTGCGTTGCCAGTTGCCTCTTTCTCTGCCTCATCAACTGTTGGCAACTTTGCTTAGTCATCAGCTGATTTCTATTAACCAGGCTGAAGTTATCAACCAACCTAAACAATTCTTTGGTCATTAGAGAAGCCTCTGACTTGGTGGGTTGATGCCTGTTGTTTCCACAGTTTTAATTGAAATTCCAGAGGTTGCAAGTTGCCAGTTGGAAGCAAAACTAAATTGCATTTCATTCAACTGAAGGTCATGGACTGACTAATTGAGGTTGAGGGGGAGTGTGTGTGTGTGTGTGTTTGTGTGTGAACCACAAAACTCATCAACACCCGGAGCCAGCCAGAGTCATTACCATATGGGCAGCCAGTCGCCTGCCTGCCTGCTTTGGCCGCCGCATTGAGGCCAACACAATGCGATTGGCTGACAGTTGACCAGGCAACAATTTGACCGATTTCCATGGCCTGCTCCTGGTCTGGTCTGGTCTGGACTGGACTGGACTGGTCCAAAAGCCGCAGCCGCAGCAGCAACCACAGCTCACTGATAAGTGAATGAGACATTGGCCAACACCAACAACAGCAGCAGCAGCAGCAGCATTGGCAACACCACCAACTCCACCAACAACAACAACAGCAGCAGCAGCATCGGCAACAACTGCTCCTAGTAGTCACTGACCTAGAATGCAGCTTTAGCTTTTACTGTTGTCTCTGTTGCCCGTTCCGTTGTCTATTCTGCAAGCTGTCGCTATGGCAGTTGCTGTTCTCTTTGCTGCTGCTGTTGCTGCTGCTGCTGCTGCTGTTGTTGTCATCGCTTGCAGCGGTTTCGGCCATGGCTTTGACTCTGGCTCTGGTTCTGCTTACCAATACCGTTTGCTGGCAACTGGCAACTGGCGGCCGCAGCAGCAGCAACCTCAACTTATTAGCATAATCTCAAGCATCGGTAACATAGCAGCAGCCACAGCCGCAGCCTCCTTTGTTCCAGGCTCTCATTATGCTGAAGCCCATGTCTGTGGCTGTGACTGTGGCTGTGACTGCGGCTGACTGGCACCTCATCATCATCGGCGGCATCAATTCGCCTGGTCCTAGGCCTGGGCTTGCTGCATCGTCAGTCAGCGTGTGAAGCCATAGCTGACGACTACACTGAGAGAATCAATTAAGATTTAAAGCAGAAAACGTGCAACTCACAAGGGAATTTAGTTTTTCTCCAATCTTTGAAGGAAGCTCTGGGAAAGACCTCAGCGTCTGTGATTGATTCTCCCAGTGTAGGCTGCTCTCTGCCGCCAGTGGTGGCAGCGGTTGATGGTGCCCAGGTTTGCATGTTTAGCATTCTTCTGGCTTTTGGGCTTTACAAATTAGAGAAGAGAGACGATCAACGTCTTAGTAGCGTCTTAGTCGTCTCTTGAGCGCCCAGAACTTTTCTTTACCTTGTGTATTTGTATACGTTTTGGCATAATTTCTTGACTCCACTGTGTGGTAGTAACTCTCTGTCTATCTATTTGGCTGTCTGTCTCTTTGTCTGTCTGTCTGTCACATAACGGCATTTATAACCTTTTCATTAGCTTTTGATTTGAAACTCAAATCTGTGTCTCGTCTCAGTCATGAACTGTGTGGTTTGGTTGGCTGACTGCTTGACTGCTTGACTGTCTGTCTGTCTGTCTGTCAGTCTGTCTGTCGTATGTGGTCCATGTCGCTGTTGTGGGCTCAGTTTGGCGGAAAACAAGCCAACTCCAGTCCACTAGCCAAGTCGCACGCCATTTACGTCGCATAATTTTTTGTTTGTTTGATTTTACTTTGCTCTTCTTGCCGCTCAGCATTCATTCCTCAAACATTCTCAAGCCTTCCTGCCTGCCTTCCCTGCCTGCCTTCCCTGCCTGCCTCGCTCTGTGTGGTTCTGTGTGGCACTGTGTGGCACTGTGACTCTGGCTTTTTGGCCATGTTTAGTCAGCTAATATTGAATGAGGGCGTCATTTAGTTTTATTTGCTTTCTATTTGCCAATATTTGGGCTATTTCGTTGGCAAATAAAAATCTTCATTGAGCTCATTGGGTTAGCGGATGACGAACGCTGATGATGACAACCGGAACTCTTCTGAGTCTTTTTGGCCGCGTGAAAGTTAGAGGACTTGAGCTGACCTCAAAGTGTTGCCGATTGAAAATGCCGCCAACTGTCTTACTAATAATAAAATAAATAAATTTATTTAATATTCCTAATTAGAAATAAAACAAAACTCAATGGAAGGAAATCTGTCATTCGCATCAGTTCGTTGTAGTTTACAGCATTGCCAGCCTCGATAAATGTTTCATACAAGGCCAGCAGGGTCTGAAACCTCATCGCATTGTCTTTTCAGCACATCCAGCTGCTCATAGATGGGCAGAGATTCTCATCAGACTATAACGAGCCTTGATAGAGCCCTAAAGACTGATCTGCAGCTACAATTTCTCTTTATAGCTTCTCCTTAGCTCAGTGGCATCCTGCGTAGTCATGATCCAAGTGGTTTTCTTCCTGATTTTGTTTAAAATTTATTGTCCAGCTAAGAATATTTCCATTCAGGGCAGGAGATTTCAATTGGGCAACTGTGGGCATTGATAGGGGCAACCTGGTTGACTTGGAAAACCTTTAGCAGCTCACAATCAATGTGGCCAAGTAATGTTAATGACTTTAAACATAATTAGATACATATCACAGCCTCTCATAAGGCGAATTCCCAAGCCAGGCCGCAGCTCAAAAGCTCGCCGACTGTTTGACGATCAATCGATCAAACGATCAACGATCTTCGGGTCTCAATTGCTTAGGTCGTCAAGCGTCGAGTGGCGGTGGTGGCACATGAAAGGGCCAAAGATTTCACTGACGACCAACGGCCAGCGGCCAGCGGCGGTCAACGAAAATGAAAACGAAATTAATTTCACAATTGTAGCAATTAAACGCAAAATAAATTGTGTTTTAAACAGCAAACTGGCCGCGAAGAAAGCCAAAGTCTTAAGCCAAAGACTGGCGTTAAAAAATACTACAAAAAAAAAAAGAGAGGAAAACACCACACACAGACACACACACACACACACGCAGACATTCTTCAGACATGTTTAGCTAGTAATGATCTACGCACTTTTCTTGTAGCCTCAGATCTAGATGGGGTGGAGCTGCTAGAGAAAGAGAGAGGGAGGGACGGGAAAGAGTCTTAAGTCGTCAGTTTTTGGTTTTCTGTCTTTAGTGTTTCCCTGGTGTTTTTAAGTCTCGGCCATTCGTCTCTCTCTCCCTCTCTCTCTCTCCCGCTCTGCCATTTGTCTTATTATTTTTTCTGAGCTCTGAGTTTTGCTCGCTTTTTTTTTTTAAGCGCTGCCTGCCTTTGTAGATTTTGTGGCATTGAAGGAAATTTCACTTTAAAGAAAGGCACACGCCATCGTCTGCACTTTGATGCCCCTCTTCCCCCCATCCCCCACCACCCATCCAACTTCCGTCTCCATGACTCCATGAGCTATCAGTCACTTGCGTAGTTGGTCACTGGGCACTGGGCGGTCGGTCTATGCGCCTCTCCATCTCTCTGGCCATCAATGTTTTCTTATCTATCTTTCTCTAGACTGTTGCTGCCTTTCTTTGGTTGCTTTCTGCTTTAGTTTTGTGTTACCTTGATTTTATTTGAATGTCCACAGTCCACAGCGGTCTTCTCTGTCTCAGCACTGGGTATGTTAATTATAAAAGAAAATTAATTAATTAATCACTAACTGAAATCATTATAAATAGCAAAGACACAGGCTAAAAGCCTTTAAAGGGCTGCCAAACACAAACCTAATAGCGCAGCTTGCCCATTTCCAAGGGTATAAGACCTTCGACTATTTTCTTTGGTCTGCATTTAGCTTCTGTTTTATTTATTTATTTTTTTTTGTGGCTTGTAGCACTGTGACATCGCTGACGCTGGTGTTTTACTCTGCACGTGTCGCACACTACTGTGTAGCTGTAGTCGCTGTTTACTTTCTTGTTATGGTCATCATCATCGTGTTGAACACGTCGCCGTTGTTTCATTGTCATCGTCATTCAATGCCGTCGATTGAATCTAATGGGTTTTACTTTCATTACAATTTGTTGAAAAATATAAACAGAAAAAGAAAACAACAAATAAATTAAATAAAAATACAAAATAAAATCATGAGTTTCTGTCACCAGAGTTGATTTCACTCCACATTATACAAGATGATTATGATATCGGCTTACCTATGCTGCTATGATTCAAAGTAATTCAAATCACAGTGGCTGGGAAAGCCTGAAAAAAAACCGAAAAAAACCGAAAAATAACCGAAAAAACATAGGAATAAAAGGTAAAATGAAAAGAAATTCCATATGACAGCACAATTACAAGCTCGGTTAAACAGCCATGTCGAATGGCGGAGAAATTTTTTGCCGTAACCACCATACAGAGTTGATCAACGAATAAATTTGTTTCGCACAACCTGCCAGCTTAACCGTGAATATCTATAATAGAATTAACCTTTGATAAACGCAGAAAGACAATAAACAATGAGACAAATTGTTTCTCTGACGAGTAAAGTCATCAATGAGATCAGAGAGGTGGGAAAGACTGCGTACGATGATGATCATCAAGGTGCCTCGATGTTATCGACACTATCGAGGTTGCACTTGCACTATTGATCCTTTCCTAGTCAAATGACTGATGAAGAAAACTTCCTTCTGTGGGGGAAACATCATTTGTCGTTGCTGTCTGGCTGAAAGAAAAGTGAATGGTGGGAGGAAGCCTTTGATGAAGCTTGGATTTATGACGCTACTCATTTGGGTCTCATTTGGTTCTCATTTGGATTCCAATCAGGCATTGATTGTTGGCAGCCCACCAGTCCAGATACAAAGTCGGTTCAATAGGTGAAAGTGCCAAGTGCCCAGTGCGGCTTTTGTTCTCAAAGGTCCCCAATGCATATCAAATGGTCTAGAGCAGTGGCTGTGGCTATGGCTGTAGCTGTGGCTTGATAGCTACAACCATAATCTATTATCTTGGCTGCCAGCCAGCCAACCAACCGACTGTAGACAATATGCAAATGCAGAGAGACGCTAGAGACTGTTGCCCAATTCTAGATTCGAAATTCTCTTGCCATGTAATGGACTTTAAGTGAGGCAAGGCGACCGGATATGCGGCAAGAGTGTAACGAAACGCCCCGCCAATGGTAACAGCAATAAATCCAAGACACTCGCCGGTCGGTGGCATCAAGAAAGTGAGAACAGTTAGGCCGTGTAAGCGATGCCGTTAGATGGTGGCATTTGCCAAGAACAATGCCGCCCCAGCCAGCCAGCCAGCCAGCCAGCCAGCCAAACTCCAGATCAAACGGACCAAAACAAAGACAACAGACAACGGACACAACGAAAACAACAAAATAAATGTCCAACAAGAAAAAAATGGAAAAATTAAGAAAAAAAAGAAAGAAAAACGCTGGCGAAAAACGAGTGAAAACTTTCTACTTGCAGGAAACACTCAGGCCACACAGCAAACCGATTCTAACAATGAACCAAAAAAACAAAAAAAAAAAACAAAAAATTCCGACATTTGTAGCCAACGGCTAACTCTCAGCAGCTCCAGCTCCAACTGCAACGGCAATAGCAACGGCAACAGCAACAGCAACATCAACTTCCCCAATCACAATCGCAGCTCTCGTTTGGCCTCGGCCTGCGCCTGCGCCTTCCGCCTAGGCCTGGGCCTGGGCCTGGTTGTGAAAAATAGTTTTCGATTTTCATTATCCACAGCGATTGATGGCTGACGGGCTCACGTCATTCTCATTCTCATTCCCAAACTCATCCTCACGTTCATGTGCACGTTTTTGTGCCTATTTGGTTACACACAGAGCTGTGTTGGTTGTGCTAGTTGTGCCGTTAAAGTCATTTTCCCCCTAAAAAGCCCCAAAAACTTCAACACAATTCATCTGCTGACTGCCCAAGCAAGCAAAGAATTGAGCACAGCACAAGCACAAGACTCAGCAGCCCTGAGACGGAATTGCAATTGCAATTGACTGAGTCCAGAGAGCCTGAACCTGAATGTGAATCTGAATCTGTAGCTGGGACATCATCGGTGCCTGGCTGCCCTGGTAGAAAGTGATTTCTAGTAAATTGCAAGCGAACCAGCAACCTAAGCGGTCAGTGAAAGCCACCGCAGGGCGACACGACCTTAGCAATGCAACAGGCAAAGCCAAATGTTCTATAACCACCATGAAGCCATTGGAGTCATCAATATGCACGAAGGAAGCCACCAAACTGAACTTGAAAGCTGCCAGCCAGCTCATCAATTACATAATTAGCAGCTCAGGAGATAAAATTTTGTGTTGTGTGTGTGTGTTTCAGAGAAGAAAGCGCCGAAGCCCACTGAAACACACCTGCAGAGTTGGCGGCACAGATGGTTGGGAAATTCATTAGGCCGCAAAGAAACCCATAAAACCAACCGAAAAGTCCACCAGGCAACGCCTTCTACTATAGAAAAAATTGGTTCATTTGGTTGATGATGCTCTGAGAAACCTGGTTGGCTGGTTGTTGGTCGCAATCTGTTTTCCCAGTCCCACAGAGGATATAAAATAAATGATCCTCACTCTGTTGGGGTCTTATTTTTTCAAGTGTAGCATCTAGCAGTTGTCAATGTTGTAAATCATAATTTGTACAGCTTTGAGCGGCAGCATTTCATTAATGAAAAGCGGAACAACCGCAGCGAAGCGAACAAATTCGTAGAACGTGGAACATGTAACGAGTCTACATACGTCTACCATGGCTAAAGCTACCAGCTATAGCTGAAGTTGAAGTTGAAGTTGCCACTGACATAGACAATAGCAACAGCTAGAGCCACAGCTAGAGCTAAAGCAACGACAATGGCCATGGCAATGACAATGACAATTGACAGTTATGTGCGTTTTGCGTTCGCGTTTGCGTTTGCGTTTCAAACTTGGTTAGTTAGTTAGTCTTGCGGTTTTAGCTAACATGCTACACACCAACACACACACACAGAGAGAGAGAGAGAGAAAGAGGGAAACAGAGAAGAAATTATGTTTATTTAAAGTGATGTGAGCTCCCAACTGCGGTTGTGATTGCCAATGGCCAATTGGAATGCAGCTGAAGCCCAAGAAATTCTCAAACTCTTACTTTAAGTGGAACTAGAATCAACATACTTGGCCAACATCATTTGTAGCATCGAGCAAAACGGCAATTGTAACTGTGTAGGTGTGGGAAATGACATCATGTTGCCGACAATTCGACTTTTATGTTTGCCCAACACCCTACAAATACATCGAACTGCAGTCGCCTTACTCATCAATTGTCCTAAAGCCTGTTTAACACAAACTCAATGGCGCAGCTTGCCCACAGCCGTACAATAGAGTAGATAACTGTAGCTGACTAGGCTGCTGGGCCTTTGAAAAGGTCTTTTAAGACATCATAAGGATATAGATTTGATCTGCAAAGAAGTTGGTTCTGTGTGAGGCATGAGAGAATGTTTTATAGCCTAATGATGAGTCTGCTGAGCTGGCAGGCTGTTGCCGTTGCTAGTTGTCATTGCATTGGCTTTGGCATCGGCTTTGCCTTTAGCTTTGACTTTAGCTTGGGCAATTTTCTAAGGCTTTGAGTCGAAACCGCAGAGACCAGGTATTATCCAGCCGCCAAGCATGAAGACATCACATCACATCATATCACATCGCATCGCCTCACATCAGCCAGAGCCATCTCCGTCTCCGTCTGCGTCTCTCTCTCCATCTGCGTCTCATGGTGTTGATTAACTGTTAGAGTTAACTAACTAAATCGGCCTGGCAAATAACATCCAGCGATCGGACAGATGAGCACATGAACAGTTGGTTCTCTCAAGTTGACAAAGACGAATGGACACAACTGGCAGCCTGGATGTGGTTGAATCTATGTCAGATCAAGATGCAAGTTCCCCGAAAACACCAATCCCCAATCCATTCATCAACCTCCTGTCTCCTGCCACTCATCAAGGGCAAAAAGGCAAACGCAAGGGCGAGACGAGGCTGAGGATGAGAGCAACCAACACGTACACTTTGTTAGCTTTTTAGCCATTAGACATTGTCAAACAAAGCAAATGGATTCGGCTTATGGGCAATTTGTCCATATATGAGCTGTGGCAACGGCCTGGACTGGGACTGGGACTGGGGCTGGGGCTGGAGCTGGAGCTGAGACACGGGGCGTTGACAACTTGCCCAGACAGGCGGCTGTGTGTAACCAAATATGGTTGGAGGAATCACAGCACAACGGCTGGGAGACGACGACACCAATGTTGCTATTGGCTGTGGTTACCACTGCGCCTCCTGCTGTCCCACACACGGGCCTTTGTGGAATCGAACACCGGCCTGGTGGCGTCTGTCTGTGCTCGATCTCCTACTGACACAGTTCGGGGCCGCATGAATGTCAAACAAAAGATGCCACCAACTACTCTCTACACTGCAAGAAATTCAGGCAGCTCAGCTGCCACAGCTCAGTTGGACATCTAGTTGATCAGTTGATCTCTTATGAGGATTTGACAAGCAGCTTAGGTCGACCTAAGTGGAGCTGCATGTACTGCTTGATGCATTTCCCAGTTGCTTATTGTCTTCTTCAAGTGCATCCATGCAGCCAGGCAGCCAGGCAGGACGGCAGAGGCAGCTCTGTATGCTTCGCCTGTCTGCCTGTTTGGAGAGTCTCTGGCAGAAGCCTCAATATGTTGCCATATCCAGCTCGTTGCACTCTGTACTTGGTACTGTTACACAAAGGTTTTGCGGCAGCTTTATATCTAGGTCAACGCCATCATCTTCATCATCATCATCATGATCAACGTTGTCATGATTGTCGTTGATTACATCAACGGTAGCTACTGGCAGCAGCAGCAGCAGCAACATTGGTGCACTTGGTTGCTCTTCAATGCGCGTGAATTGAGTGTCACATTTGCCTCATGGAACTGGAGCAAGAGGCCCCAGGGCACAGGCACAGGCACTGGCAGAGGCAGAGGCACAGGCAGAGGCACAGAGGCCTGGGCTTAGGTCTCAGCTTAAGCTTTAGACTAAGACTTGGGCTATTTGCCATTTACCCATTGCCAGTTGCCATTCGCCAGTTGCCATTCGCCAGTTGCCGGTTGCCATTTGCCATTCATTGCCTGCCTGCCTGCCTGCCTGGGACTAGGC
>JAWNPV010000108.1:0-27416 GCA_035078785.1 Collessia kirishimana
CCTATTATTTTCGCACCCAAAGTCAAAAAACTTAATTTTTTTTCAATGTGTAAAGAGTTTCTTGACAAACTGTATGTACTCACGTTGATTTCACGGGTTTCCCCTCACTTTATATACACGATACTGGAACACAATTAGGATATATTTACAATATATGGCACTTTGCAGATAAAAACCCAAGGCTAATAACGATAACAACAGCTACACATATGTGTTTCTTTAATGTCATTAACATATTTTACACTACATATATATTTCTTGTTCATTTCAATTGTATACAATATATATACACAATATACTTACCAACACGTCAACATAAAACTACAAATTCAACAAAAAACAAAAAGAAAAAAATCATCAAATACAAAAATTAATAATCATATATATTTCTTTTTTAATTTCCTTTTCCATATTTATTTGTGTACGAAAAACGAATACCAAAACAAAAATAATAAAAAATATACCGAAAATGTGGTCACAAAATCGGAAACCCAAAATCCAAATCGAAAAAAATCGATGAATGCAAAATAAAAATAAAAACAAAAACAAAAAAAAAAAATTTATAAACCATAAAAATAACTCTCACGCTGTATAACCTATACAAACACATACACAATCATTACAATCACAATCATCACCCTTCAACCGACACACATACACATGTATAAAATATGTGTAAATTATGTAAAACATGTCAAATGTAAAATCATATAAATATATATGTTTTGTATACAAATAAACAAACAAAAAATTACCCCAACTAAACCGAAAACAAAAAACAATAAATATATAAAATACACCCCACCAATTGGTTAACGGTCAACGATAACAATAACATCATCACTTTGCAACACTGTCCAACACTATATACCACAATACTCAACTGATAACGATTGAACACCATAAACGCAACAAACAAAACAAAAAACATTACATACGTGCATCTATGTAAAAACAAAACAAAAACCAACAACAAAAAAATACCAATAAAATACTAAAACAACCAAAATTATCGTTACAAAAATGCAATGTGTATCACGTACTTTCGCCACCACAACTATCTCACAAAAACCAACTTGTATGCAAAATTCGCCAAACACTTTTATATTCAATCAAAACATTAAATTAAAAAACTACACAAAAAATAAAAAAATTACAAAATTTTAATGCGAATTCAATACCCAATTGATCCATATAAAAAATTCGAATGAAATTAAAATATGAAAAACAAAAAAAAATTTAAAAAAAATTACAAATTGATGCATGTGTATGTGCTGCAACTAAATGGGGTGTTGTTCCCTTTGTCTACACACAATTGCAAAACGTGCACTAACATTTACATAAATATATACATACATATGTGTATTGATCACACATATCTGTGCATATATGCATACATATGTATATCTGTCTATGTCATCTACAACAACTACATCGACAAAACCAAACCAAACCGAACAAAATCAAATTTAAATTCAAAATCGAATCTCAAAACCCGAAATCAAAATCAAAATCTCTTTATATATATCTATATATAATTATATAAATATATCTCAACACCAACAGCACGATGTAAGTACAAAACACAAATCTACACAGATTTTTGCATTTATCAAATTTTTCCTAATACTCTGTACCAACTAATACCAATACCAATACCAATACCAATTCAAATCTGAATTCTTAGATTCCGCTTAAGAACTGCTACTTCTTGCCATTGAAAACTTAATAAGCTTCTTCCATTTGAACCGATTCATATATGTATCTATATACAAGTATATAGGCGCATACAATTATATGTATACATATATGTGTAAATAAATCAAGTTTTGTTTTTGTCACCTAGTTTTGATATTAACTAATTGTAATTAATTACAAGTCTAATTCCTTGCTCACGTACTCACGTATTCACGTATCCACACGCCATTGTTATAGTCACCATTAAAGCATCTCGGCATTGACTATCTTGAGTTGAATCTCCTTAGTTTGCATTTCATGTTTTTAGTTATAATTGTAATTACCTACACACTTACCTACTCACCAATTACCACTTACTTACCAACTTAATTCTCTTATAATATGTTGCGTGCCTGTAGTCGACATAGAGATACATACGTACATACGTATTACGTACTTTACATGTGTACAGAGCGACTGAATGCTTTTTGGGTGGTTGTGTGCCCGATTCTACATTAAGTTTAATATGATTATTGATCTGAAAAAAGAAAGTATTTATCCCAAGATTATGTACGCGATGGATGGCCTGTCCTTTGGCAGGGCAATGACTGCATAGCTACATTCCCCCCCCCTGAAGGACATAGGCTGCTGCTCGCATACATGTTTTGTGCTAGTCTACATTACATTTCTCGTGTATTTTGTGTGCGTGCTTTATCGTTTACGCATGGCTTTGGTTTGAACGGTCCGAATGAGTTTTACGCTGCTTATTGAAACCTAAAAGCTTGATGAACATACAAATGTTACATATAGACCACACCCAGCTACCATTACGACATTTGAAACCATTTACTACTCATTCATGCATCTGATTCTCAAAGTAAGGGAAGCGAAGATCCCCTAGAAGTTGTACCAAGTAGCTTTAATGTTACTCTAGTGACGAAAGCCGTTCGTTAAGCAAGCTACTCTGTAGTTAGGGTAACAGTAAGTAGTTGGCGATCCCCACCAAACAATCAACTCGCAGCTGAGCTAAGAAGGTACTGCTATCAATCTATCATACTCTACTCGTATTCTACATGCTCTCTACATGCATACACCTACGTGTGCGTCTGTCCGTAGAGGAGTTCCATGTGCTTGCTTGTTTAACTTACTTTGACCAGCCCACATACTGTATTTTGACTTAGTTAAATTATAAACTTTTTAATATTTACGATTGAGATTTATCCCCAAGGCATGATTTGCGTTAAATTGAGTTTTTTTTTTGACAACGATCATTTCTATAGTAATCTTGTTCTGTCTGTCCTCCTATCTCTGTCTACATCTTTCTCTGGCGAATAGGCCGCAATCTGATCGTGAGTCTACAATTCTATCCATTCGATATTATCCATAAATGCAGGTTTAGTTACTCTCCATCTTCCAAGTCTATTTCCAAACGCAAACCACCACAAGTCAACCTGTTAGCTTAACTTTATAACTGAATTTTTGGTAAACTGTCACATCATAACACATCTTATTTAGTTGGATTGCGGGAATTTGCAAATTGAAGCTACCAAAAGCTGCATGCCACAAATTGCTTAGTTAACGGCTTCATTTTCTCGTTAAGCAAAACTAGTTTCTCTCGTACATACATCTATGTTCTATCTATATTGTTCAATTATGCGCTTTGCATTGTTCGAATGCTTGGCCTCTCAATAAACGCTGATATGCTGAACGCTGAGATCCTGAGATTCAGCCAACCCGACTACAAGGTATGTTGTGTGTACATCAAATGTGGACTCACCATTGTAAGGCTGAACAGCAACAACGATCACCCAAGAAACTTGAAAATGAATCTGCAAAATTGGCTGGAAAAACAATCTAAACTTTCGAGCAAACACAACTAAAGACTGAACTTTAAGCTAGAAGAAGGAGAAAAGAAATGAAAACAAGCCATAGAACTGAAACAACTGTGCTATTTTTCATACGAATACCAAAATGTTGTCATCATTGCATTAGTTGAAACATAACTTGATCATGAGCATCTCAGCCAATTAATCGCATCATTTATAGTGAATGCAATGGCCGGATAAGCCTGTCTACACATAAACTATAATAATATAGTTACAATCATACCTCTGGCTTTAAATAACCAACTCCAAAAGCTTTGAATGTGTCGTACAATATTAATACCAGCTGAGTCGTCTTGTGAAATTACAATGCTGTTAAAATACATAAACAAATGACATGTCACACTAACACATTTATAAATCTAGAGATAGGTCACACCTGGATCCATATCTATACAAGATCCAGCTAACAGAGTTACACTTCAATAGCCAATTTCTCAAGGTGCAAATTGATTTGCTTTAAAATTATATTTAAATTTACCTAGGTCATGAGAAATTGGCATTCACACTGTTTTAGATAGGAAGCTACCTGTATATTTTATTTATATATACATATATATTTCTACCTAATGGATTCCTGCCTGAATGCATCCAATAAAAAATCTATAGACCACTCGTCTAAGCATGAAACATGTGAAGTTGAATTTAAGCAATGCATACGAATTCATTGTCAGGCCTCTAAAACATACTGAGAAAGGAAAATATTTAGTCCTAAGCTAGGCGTTTTTAGTAACCACAATTGGCGATCATACTAAACAACACCGAAGTTTGTCTTAGAATGAAATCTGAGTCTTTATTGCGGCCAAATTTAGAGTTTTAAAATTAAATTAGTAAGCTGTGAGCGGATGCATTCTTCCAGGTATTTCATGTCTAATTTTGTAATACTGCAAACTGCAGGTCTGTCAGATTATAAAAACTAATATTCAACTCTATCTTATTTGTTTCTTTGTGCGTAATATTCTTTTCATAAATATGTTTTTGATATGATCAATCTGAAACTCTATTGAATCTACAAAAATTAAATCAACTTCTACAAATATAAAACCACAACGAAAACATCAAATGCGTGTGCAAATTCTATTATAATTAACCTAAACCAACAATAAAAATAAAAAAATTTAATAATAAACCTACAAAAAAAAAAAATAAACAAATCGAAAAACTAAATTAATAATGATAATGAACCCCTACGAAACCTCTAAAAAAATCGAAACGCAACTGTTTATATTTTCCTATCGCTGGAAACCATTTTATATTCGCCTCACTGAATACCCTGAATACTCTGCCTAATGCGTTCTGCGTACTGAAACGATCTGCGTATATTAAATGCTAAATGATTGAAAACTAAAAATCTACAAATGAAACAACAACAATAATCAAAACTTAACAATTGTGTGGCACACTTTTCTGTTGCAACCAAAAATACATTTTAAATTGTACGTGGTTTCTTTGATCTGAATCTGAATATGAATCTGAACGAATATGATATCCAAAATCCAACAGGATGTAAGTAAATCAATTCAACATATTTTCTAAACACGAAATCCCCCCTAAAACCGTAACCCCCACAAAACCGTAATCCACTAACCTGAAGGCCGAGCCCAAAAAAACTTACAGAAAATCAAATCAATTACAAATTATTTTTTTGTAATTAGAATTTTAGAGAAATGTTTGGTTTTCCTTTTTTTATATAAAAACCTAGATATATACATACTCTACTCTCTCCTCTCCGTACTGTAAATGAAACTCACAGCTGTCGATTGTTCGATCCGGATCCCGAACCAACCCCCCTTTATATGTATCTTTGATCTACAGTAGATAGATGCTGATGTCTTGGTTTGCCTTCTTCCTTTTTTTCGATTCCAAGCTAAATCGCAACTGCATACGTTCATATTTATATACAGACCCTTGGCTGGTGCTTGTATATACGTATGGCCAATGAGTTGCTCATTAGTTAGATTTTCAACTTTTCGTATCTTTCTTTTAAGTACTTTAATACACATTCAAGTTTTACTGACTATGGATTCGTTTAGGCTAAGGCTGCATTCAAATTTTATTAGTTGTTTTTTGGCAATGTACATAAGACACATTCAACCCGGTCCAGATATTGCTTAGTCCTCTATGTGTTCATGTATTTTCTCTCTGTAGTAATTTCCAACTGATACGTTTTACATATGCATAGATACTTTTAGTTTCACTCCATAGCTATAGTTGAACTCACCCTGAAGATCTCTTCCCAGCTAGACAGTGCGATTCATTCATTCAGGGGCTCATTAAGCCATGGATCTGCCTGTCCTGCCTATCTATTTGTAGAGCACTCAAAGAATCAAGGCATGCGAAAGGGTTCAAACAGCTCAAAGAACTAACTAAGCCGCATACCAGTCACACGTACATATTTTTACTGTGGCAAAATACTTTTCATTTATTAGAAATGGCCCTGGGCCTTTGGGTTATCCCTAAAGTAAGTCTATTTTCATCTAAAATATTTTTCAAATCGTTGTTCCTAGCATTCCTAGCAGTTGTGTAAATAGATCCTCTTGGAGACAATCATATGATGTATAAAAAGCAAAGCCCCCATCTCACACAAGTAGGTATGAATGCATCTACTTGTGTAAGTAGTCGGGAGCTGCTGCCCTCTGTATATAATAATGTTTACGCCATTATATCGAATGGACTTGAACGTCAACTATAGTAACAACTCGTACCCCAGTAAAATCTCTTGCAGTTATCACATAAATATCATATAAAAACCTTAACTTTTTTCAACGTCTATATAACTCTCAGGATTAACCTGTTGGACTTTATTTCATTTTGTTACATACATACTAAGCTGTAGCTAGTTACAGCTAAATTTTGTCATAGAGTCAAGACCAGTGCCTAGTTGTAAATCGCACTTAACTGCTACTATTTAGTGCTAAGTACTTGCATTATACCGTACGTAATAGTATACAGAACACATGTTTACTCTTGCCCTTATCTATATAACATATTTATGTATATTTAAGTAACCACATATCCTCACATGCAATATACTATGTTTTGATTAATTTATTCTCCGGCAGCTATAGAAACGATGCCGTTAAATACAATGCAGAGGTCGCTGCGAGGCGGTATGCGTCGTATAAGATCAGCGGTTGCCCTATGCGTACGCATGTATGTATGTACATTTACGTACATTCATGCATGCATACGCACAAACACACACACAGATATTCACGCAACTCATGTTGAATTCAACAGCTGATGCGTAAAATATTTTGGTCAAAGCCCCTTGTATAATCGGTTACACAACTGATGCATAATGATAACAACGCGTGTCCCCCGTCCCCGACTTGAAAACCTTAAACTGCACTGCACTGCAACGCGTACGCAAAGTACTCGTACCCAGACATTCCGACTTCATGCTCTCTAGTACTATATATACATACATACAATGTTATCACCTTAGATGCATATGAAAGACTGTTTTGTACATAAAACAATAGAAGCTACACCTGTAGGCATCCTGCACGAATACTCAAGGACTATTGCTTACCTAACTAACTGCCCATCAAAAGGAAACAAAAGAGCAATTCAAAAGGGATTTAATTAAAGAAAAAACCAAATCGATGTGCAAGAAAATTGGCAATCCTGCTGCATCGATTGCTTATCGAAACTATTAGCAATGCACACATTGGCACTCATTGGCAACAGCTGCTGGTTGGGTAATTAGTAATCGAGGGCCTTTCGAGTCAAGCAGTGTCTAGCAGCTACAGCTACAGCTACAGCTCTAACAACAACTACAACAACAACAACAAGAATAACAATAACAGTAAACACACAACAGCATACAAATATACAAAATACAGATTTATAAATATGTATATTGTACATATGTGCATAAAACCAACCTTGATGTTTTCATTTAACCGATTCGTATACTTGAAGTTTGTATGAAGCTCTTCTGTTCTGTTCCCATTTTGCGGTTATCCAAGTTGCCTTTCGTTTATTATTTATCGTTTATCGATTGTGGATTACCAATTTGCTTACACCATCCCATTTAGTTTTAGATTTGAAATGAAATTTCTCCACCACAATTTTTTTATAGACTAAAGATAAAATTTCAAGACTTCGCCACTTGGTTGGTTTGTTTTTGTAATTAGTTTAAAGAAGAAATTTGCAATCCGTACTACTTTTATACTTTGTATTGGTGAGGTAGTGTGCTCTCACCCACACACATGCCCACACGTACACAAAAACACAAAATACGTCCGTCACAAACCTGGAACATTTTTTTGTAATATTCTCTCAACCTGATAGTTTTTTAATTCAAACCAAAAACAAAAACAAAAAAAAACCAAACTCCAACACATAAAAATTATGTATATTGCATTTGTTGTATTTTTGGAATAAGATCTTCTTTATATTTTCGTTTAGCATTTTGTTTTCTCTATCAAGTAAACCATATAGATAGATACTATACATAGATGATATGTATTCATATGTATCTATATGCCTTCATGCCATAAGCGATGCATTGAATTATAAACGTAATTTTTCAAATTTTTCACTTATTTTTAATTAGACGATAGTTTTTACATAAATTTGAATTTGAATTGATATTGATCGATCTTTAACTTAACTAATTACTAACCAACAATAACAACTACTACTACTACTACTGCTACCACTACTAACTACTAAATAGTTGAACTACTTTAATATACGTACACTTGTACCACTTTTACAGCTCTGATTACCACTAATACTGTAGTTTTTACTATACTGCTTACTACCTACTACTGCCTATGAACTTACTCTACCACAACTGTTGCTGCAGTTAACCGCTTACCACTAACGAAACTGTTTACTCTACCTATACCTAACATACTTACTAATAGAGAATGAAACTTTCCCTCACTACTTTACTACTTACTAACTATTGTACTAACTCGACTTACCTCTTAACGAATTCAGACTCGTTATCGTGAATTCGTTGTATTGCTTAATGCAATATTCAAGGATAGCGGGACATTAACGCTCTAATACCACTTTACTTGTTTTTTTTCTGTTTTTCTCTTTCTCTCCCACTCTCTCCGTCTCTCTCTCTTTCTCTCTCGATATGTTTTCTGTTCATATGTTTTTGGAATTATTTTTTTTTTTGTGTCTTCCCTTTGACCAATAATATTTTACAGTCGAACTCAATCAACGTCGGCTTCCTGCGTTTGTTTCGTGCGGCGCGCCTCATAAAGTTACTCCGTCAAGGATACACGATACGCATTCTTCTGTGGACATTTGTACAATCATTTAAAGCACTTCCATATGTCTGTTTGCTTATAGCAATGCTATTTTTTATATACGCCATTATTGGCATGCAGGTAAGTCTTAGTGGCAATCGAAACCAACCTACCAACCGTAAAGTAATCAACCCACTCGACATCCGAGACTTGAAACTCAAAACTCCATTTCCAATTAGAGATCGTGTATTGTCGCTATTGCCCCACAAACCATAAGCTCTAAGGCAACTCTTTGGGTAATCAATGGGTAGGCTGGGAACAAGGATTCGTTTAACGAACTACAACTGCAATTTAATCCATGGAGAGTAGGGTGAAACAGGATGTAGACACACACACCCACACACACACACACACCACACATAGACAACACTCTTAATAGCTATATAAATCATAACTAGATGAATAGAATAGCTATAGCTGTGATATATAATAGTTACAAATTCTTAGGTTTAATATATTTAGACATATAAATGATCTGCGGAACTTATATATATATTAAAAAAAAACGCTCACATTTTCTCATTTATACGTATGTATTTTAGATAATATTTTGTACGTTCCTAGATGTTAGTTCAAGTTAGAAGGATGTCACAGAAAGTGTATCTAAGAGTTGTGAATCTCTTCACTCTCATCAAGCTCAACAGCGAACTGACTAGGCCATAGTATTCAATTTAATATGTTATTTCCACGTAGTGAAAATGTTACTTGTAATTCTACACACAAGTATACAAATATTTGTGTAAAAAGACTCAAAGCAGCTGTAAACATTACCCAGGCAACTCGTGCTTTTCATACTTCAACATTCATATTAAAAGAGTTTTTAAACTGCTTCTTCTTTCTTTTGGTAATAATAAAAAAAAAAAAAAAACGAATCAATTATAATGTTTCATAAACTCAATAAGGTTTTCGGCAACATAAAATATGATCCGGATACGCAACTGAATCGTCACAATAACTTTCAATCATTCTCTGGAGGAATTATGCTGCTCTTTCGGTAAACGACTTAACGAAACTATAATGGCTACAGTTAACTATGTAGTAGATACGTAACATACTTATATACAAGTACAAATAATAAATAAACTAAAACTTAGTGATATTAAAAGATGGCACTCACAGTCATCCTCCCATTTAAAACATATTAACTAAACAAACAGTCCAACAGATACTCGTATGTAGAGAAACAAAAGTCTTTCGAAACTCTTGCTAACATTCCGCATATTTACATACACAAATATAACAATAAAAATATATGTAGAATCAGTCAGTCCTTAACGACGGTGGATTTAAAGCAGATTATTCTTTAAAAAATCTATTTCCCTAAAATTGGTTTCAATTTCTCGGTTTACTTCGATATTTAATTCCCGTTGGAAATTTGAATACTTTTCGATTCGATTTGCACCAATAATATTGTGTCTACCGCCGTTAACGACTGATAATGATGTTGATACAAAGTAAACAAAAAACTACCGCCTACAATTTTGAAATAAACCTCTACTTTACACTTGAACTTATAAAATATTTTGAGTGCTCGTACGCTGTAACCGATTATAAGTACCATATTAGGAGAATAAACATCGAACACCCAATAATATACATACATATAATACAAATATACGTAAAGCCACTTACATACCTACATGTACCTAATACGTAGTCGTTGTGAATCACATTATATAGATATATTTAGCTATATCTGCATCGTATAGCTAATGATTATGACTCTGATATCTTGTATTACAATATTTTCTTTATGGTTTTGTGCTTTGCATATGAGAAGTTGTTATTTATAGAGAATCTCGTTTTGAGTTCCGATTTGAGTTGGGTAGAATGACGCTATATACTGCACAAATTGGATGACTACTTGCACACAGTACATCCACATCCCGCTTGAATGCATTCAAAATCCTACATAGGTTGTCTATCATTGAAGATCAGTCGGCTCAGAAGCACAGGATTCTCATTTGTTTTTAGATTCTATCAATTCCGCGTTTAGACAAAATTTACATTGAAGAACGACTAATGAATGCATTCTTGTAGGATTCAAAATTAATTTTTTTTATGTACAACTGATGTACAACTGATGTACAACAGAGTACTACGATATGTTGTCCTCAAAACATTTGTTTGCCATTTGGTAGTCAAATACAAATGTATAATACACAAGTGTCAAATAGTATACGTATATGTATATGTATATGCTATGTATGTAGTTAAGTTTCAGTTGGTTTTTAACACACTCGTTTGATACACAAAAAAAATTAGTTTATGTGTTCGTTTCATATGTACGTATATTCTGAGCTTCCAACTTAATATTTTGTTCTTCACAATTCGTATTTTTCTTCACAATTCGTTATTCTACAGGCTTAGACTTGCAATAACAACAGAAATACAAATATAAAAAAAATATATCATAGGCAATTCACAACTTATCTACACGTACATTTTGAATTTAGCCTTAGAACTCATTGAAAACATTATTATATCCGTACATACGTATATAGATCAATAAGAACAATATATAATCAGCTCGGTAAACTTTGTAGTTCCGTTTTCTATTTTTTGTACTTTTTTTGTACTTTAATTGCCAAAGGCTCGAATATTCTAATTGCAGTTAAGGCGTTAGCTTTTCAAACTATAAATCCATTGTCCTCGCCATATAGAGTTTTGTATTCAAGGGTAAGAGCGATTAGGATAACTATCAAGGAAAAGGATTTTGGAGTGAACTGAACTACCAAGCATTTCTTATTCAATTTTTTAGCTCCTCTTTAATCATAAGCATTTATTTTTCAATTCTATATTGTAAATATACTTGTATTTACCGATATTTGAATCGTGTATAGGTATTTGGCAATATCAAACTAGGTACAGTGGAAAATTCCATTACTAGGCACAACAACTTCCAGACATTTGACCAAGGCGTCATGTTGCTATTCAGGTATGTAAATTCTTAGCATTTCCTTCGATCAATTTCCACAATTCCATAGACTAAAACTCAAATCGCAAATAACTAACTAAACCAATACGTTTCGATTCTCGATAGTTTTACATACATAAGTTAATAGCCCTAGCTATAGATGTATACACTCTAAATAACACAAGTTAGCTTTACATTAATCTACATAATACTAAATACTATACTATCTACAATAACTTACCAGATTCTAATAGCACTCGTCTCATAAATACATAATGTCGATACATATCTAGCCTAGAAATGATAGCGAAAAGGATTCTTTCTCCCTTATGATTGCATCCGGAAAATGATAACGATCTAACATATACATATATATCTATGTGTAACTGACTAGAATGTTACATTATACGTATATATTTTTTGTATTTTTTACGTGACGTGATCAAGTTCAGGTTGAATATAGTTTTAAAGAATACACCGTATACATAGATGATTACACACATAAATGGCTTAGGCTTAGCTCCTCTGATATATAGATTTATAAATACGATACGATTCTAGAGTTTCAGTCTTAACTGTCCATACTAGTAAGTTAGAACTAGGAAAAATATTAGCAAACTCTTAGGACTTAGCTAGAATAGCTTAGCCACTAAACAAAGAGTTAAAGACGCTCACACACTTTAATTTGTATTGAGCAATTATTATCTATTAAAGATAACGCGATCAAACAGTTAAAAGATATTTCAAGTCTTAAAACAATAGAATTTTATTTTATTACGTTTAAAAGTTTGCGTTTTTAGTAATTTTTGCTACTTTATACATCAATAGATAGATAGAACCTTCCTTTGAGCAGTTGTTAATGTAATTCTACATACATATATACATTGAAATGTTACATGTAAACGTATAGTATAGTAAACGCATAGAAAATATAATCAATAGTATTTGCTTGATAATGAGCTCTAGCGAATGTTGAGGAGTGTTGAGTGTTATGAACTTGGCAGGACGAAATTGCTTGAATCCTAACCATCCAACACATGAGCATACACATGTAAAATTTGTTAACACAAGTTCGGTTTAAATCAAACGAAACCCGTTTTGTAAAGGGATCCCAAACCCCCAGAAACTCATACACGCATTAAGCTTTAAACAATCGCTTTCACCTTGTAGTTGTTTACAAGTATTTTCAGACTACTATACATACGTATTCATACACATGTATGAATGTAAAACATGTGCTTAGAGTTAATATACATACTGCTAACAGGTCTACATATGTATACGTATGTACTCTTATGTTTGTTTAACCCAAAAAACGAAAAAAAAAATAGAAAAATAGAAAAATATCAAAACCCGTAGTATATTTAACGTTCATGAGCAACATTTGCACTGTTTCCCGTTGCAGTTGTTGTTGTTGTTTCTTACAGTTTAGTATATATATTATGTATGTATTTTTACTTGCTATATTTGTTCCATTGGGCCATATAGAAACATGATTAAGCCGATTAACCTATGTATGTATGTATGTAACATTTTTAAGCTGACAACTATCAATGCGTTTGCTTAAATAAGTTTTATATATATAAAAACCTCTCATTTAAGACTTAAAACCACGAAAACACCATCAGATCATTTGAGCATACTACATACATATGTATTTTGTATAAAACTAGCTTGTTAAGCCATTTACTGTCCCATCATATTGTTATTATAATATCAATATCAGGGACAACTGTTATCAGTAAGCCGATGCTTCTATACCCTTGCAGATGTAAAGGTAACTGCACTCACGTCAGTCTGAACCTTATATGCTATGTAGACAAGCTGCCTATGACTATGACATATGACTATTTTCGACATAAATTAACCAAGCTCTCTGCAAGGGTATACGAATTATGCTAATAGATTTAGAGCATACACATAGCTCTGATGTAGTACAAGAGTCCTGCTTGATAAGCAAAAAACAGACCCAAATTCACCAGATAATTATGGCATTCAGGCGGGACTCTTATTTACTTATTCTAGCCTAGTTTACATATATATCTATATATTATAAAATCGCAACTGATATATCATATGTTTTAAATTAATATATATATATTAGACATTAGTATACTTAGACGTATACATACTATAACTATACTATATACAGTATACTATATACAGATGAATACAAAGAACGTATATGGATTGGCAATAATAGATATTTTGTATATAACAATATAAAATCGATTTAGTTACTCGTACGTACATACATTCATACATATATTTAGTAATATCCTAGGCTATCCGTAGATAGATATGTATATAACCGTTCTTTCATACAACATTATTTGACATTCATTCCCCTATTTATTTCCGTTCCATCGATAACCTTGCATTCGCATTCGATAAAACCAAATACCAAATAGATGTGCAACGGGCGAGGCGTGGCCCAACATAATGCTGGCCTGCCTCAAGGGCAAGGCCTGCGACGACGAAGCCGATAAGGGCCCTGGAGAGTACTGCGGCTCTACGCTGGCTTATGCTTACTTCGTATCGTTTATCTTCTTCTGTTCGTTTCTAATGTTGAATCTGTTCGTGGCCGTCATCATGGATAATTTCGATTATCTGACCAGGGACTCCAGTATCCTGGGTGCTCATCACTTAGACGAATTTGTGCGCATATGGGCGGAATATGATCCAAATGCGACGTAATTATCTGTTTAATATTATCTAACACAAAGACACACACTCAAACGTATCCCCAATCCCCACCAATTGCAAACCTCGATCGGGCAATGCGTATGCACTTTCCATTCCTATATTAAACGATTATTATTTGATCGTATTTGTTTCATATGCTACTAACATGGAGAGCTCTGTGCGCAAGTTCCAAAAAAAAAAAAAATATTTGAGGAAGTGTATAAGAACCAACTTTTCACCAGTCATATATTAATTAATTTATTTATCCGCTAAATGTCCGATTAACGTTGGAAAATCTCTCAAGTTTCTGCTGCAGCAACTGTTCTATTTCAATGTTATCCAATAACTAGAATTAGTTCCAAGTACCACTGATGGGCTTTCATATAGTCATCAGAGTATTTCGAATTAACAACATATATTTCGGTCAAGTCGAAGTTAATACATCAACACATATGCACACGAACACATACACAAACCACGACATGTGATTGTGTTCTGAATGTAAAAATTAATTAATTTATCTGATTATCTAATTTTGATTGATTTATACCGTGTACATTTGTGTGTTGTGTGATTTCTCACAATATTCAGTGGTAGAATACATTATACGGAAATGTACGATATGCTGAAGAATATGGATCCACCATTGGGTTTTGGTAACAAATGTCCCAATCGACTTGCCTATAAGAAATTGATACGTATGAATATGCCTTTGGACGATGAACTGAGAGTCCAATTCACCACAACGTTGTTCGCTTTGATTCGGGAGAATCTAAGCATCAAAATGCGAGCGCGTAAGTTCCACGTACCCTTCTACAGTTGTTACCCCAATTTAATTGAATATTTTCTCCTGGATCGATCCACAGCTGAAGAGATGGATCAGGCGGACATGGAGCTCAGGGAAACAATCACGAACATATGGCCCTTGCAGGCAAAGAAGATGCTAAACCTATTGGTGCCACCCATTGACCAGTTGAACAAAGGAAAGCTGTCAGTTGGTAAAATCTATGCAGGTTTCCTCATATTGGAATCCTGGCGCAATACGAGATTTGGCCAGATTGATTCAGGCATACCGGTAAGTTAGCAAGTTCTTCTCACACCTCATAGTCCAAACAAAACACATCTTAAGCACATATTTATGGTAAATCTAATAACCACCTCAGTTCAGTTCCGATTAGGTCAGCTAAGTTATCTTCTTCTTTATATGTATATATGAGAAGATCACAGGAAATAAGATAATATTCTATGAAAAGGCAAACAAACATAATATATCCAACACTAGGTATACCTAAGTAAGGCTCTAAGCAATGAACATAGGCCAAGTGCCTGGTTGGCAACCAGTGAGGAATACAGAGTTTTCGCTATTATTTTGCCTTTGGTTTACTTTACTATTTATTTCTGGTTAAACTTTATGATTTACTTGTGTCTATCTCACGTATGCATCACCAAAAACTAACGGTGACATTGTCCTTTATCTACCACTGAACAGTCAGACCTTGTGCTGTCTATAAAATATGTATAAAAATATAAACCTAACGTATCTAGTTGTATATACTTATATAAATAAAAAACATATTTTAGTAATGTGCTTAGGTATAAATCAAAAGAGACTTGACATCTGTTATGAGGACAGCAATGTGTTTTATTTCTTTATAATTAAATTTAACTCAAATCTATTAAAGCTTATAAAAAAAAACTAAAGGCTTCGTTGTCATGCAGGTTTTGCTCAGCCAAAGCTTATATGCCCTTGCATACCTTAAATTGTATCTTGAAATGGATTTAATGCTATAACTCTGCCGTGAACAAATGTCTGTGTAAATGGGCATAAAATTTTCTTTGACAGCTATATGAACCACTCATACACCTTAACCTATTGCATAGCAAAAGATATTTTCTCAGCTTTATTGAGGCTGTTAAAAACATTTTTTATATTTCTTAGACACCTCTGATATATATTTATATGTGTGTTCTTAGGCCTAATATAAAAGAATATTTGCTAATTTAATAATTATTGCAAACAACACTCGACATGGATTGTGAACAAAAATATTATAAAATGCAAGGCAATATTAGGGAAACCAAGACAATCCATGCCGATTGAGAAACAAACACACACAAGTCAATTACTATGTAAAATATTTATTAAAAACAAAAACGAAATTACAAATCACAAATCACGTCGAATAACATTTGAATAAATGTGTAATATTATGATTTTTCTTCTCATGCGTTAATTAATAAACCAAATCAACCAATCAATTACAAAATAATTTTAAATAAAAACAAAACCAAATATGAAATATGAAATAAACTAAATATGCAGAATTGGAAGGAGGTATATAATTCATTTATATGCAACCTCATGTTTTACACACATTTTGTATATATGTTTGCTCCACATACACTTGTATGTGCAACCGAATACCAATACCAATACCAATACAAATACAATAACAAATATCAATATCAACACATACGTACATAATAATATAACCAAGACACTTCACCAGCCAACAAACAAGCATAAGAATTATAAAACCAACAACTAAATACCTAAACTCAATATAAAGCATCAATTTATATACCTTACAATGCCACACACACACACACCACACAGCCACAGGCATCCTTATAGACGCGATGTACTGCCCAGCCAAGTATTAAGTTTTGGAAACGCCTTTCTATCTCAGTTATCAGTTGTTTGAATTCGTAATCTCTTGAGCTCAGTTGATCTATCTAAAAGGCATGATTATGGTTATGGATATGATTATAGATCTGGATATTATTTAATGGGCAGTACGCGTTCTAGCCAAGGGTTTTCTTTAACCACATATTGTATTAACTAATTCTGCAAGAATTTCGATTGCTATTGGACAATTGGACAATTTGCGAAATTTCCCCAATTTATCTAGAATTAAGCCAAGAAAGCCCTTCAATCCACCTATCCAAATACTTATTTACATTCACATCCATCCATACATACATATAAACAATAGAGCATATTTATTACGAGAACAAATGATCAAATATACCAAATACAATATAAATATACCAAGTATAGTAGTCGATTATAATGGTAGTAGTTGAAGAGTTCAGTTGAACACACACCAAAACAGTTGAATAAACTTTATATTTTATATGTAACATTTTGCAGTTTTTCCAGTTTGCAGTTTTGCAATTTGTATGTATGATTGTTCTCTCTCTCTTGTCTTAGGTTCAAGTAGTAGTCGAATTAAGCAGATTGTCGCATTCTTAACTAACGGTTTATACTATATATATGCGTACTACATTGATATTGATTAGAGTACTCGTAACTGCATAAATTCTATATAAATACATCCAACTTAATTTACTCAATTTATATACACATATTCGGTTTTAACCAGGCATTCATACATATATTCTACGTATACACAGATACATACCTGCACAGACGCAGAGTTCAACATTCAGCGAATGCCTGTTGATCAGTAATTAACGAAACCAACAAATTTTAAGTTTAATTCCCTGATTAGAAATATTTATAAAACTCTCCATCTTCTTTGGTTTTAATCACAGCATCCGCTGTTCAACAGACTTCATTGTCTTCCTGACCTTTTAAATAATTGTAACAGACAAATGTACGTGTGTGTGTGTATGTGTATCTGTATACGTATGGTGATTTAACAAAACTATCAATTTATTTAAAAAAAAAAACCATATTTATTGTAAATGAAGTAAAAAAAGTTGTCTCTTATTGTTTAAACAAACTCACCCTGTTTGTTCAAAGTGTAAAGTAAAATGAATGACAATTGTTTTATTCTTGTCAGTGTGTGCACAAACATATACACAGCCAAACGGTTTAATGACACTGACTAATCAAAACACACTCACACAACACATAAACACACAACACACATTAATAATTTACACGACAATTTAACAACAAAAAACAACAAAATCATATGAAATCGTAAACGAAAACATTGATAATAAAATGATATTGTAACTCGAATTTCTAATTGGATCCAATGAATGAACGTAAACGTTAAATGAATGGGGCAAATGCAAATGATAGCGGAAGAAACCGGACGAAGATGACAACCGTAAATATAGCCCAACGGCAGTCGAGGAGCCGGTATATAAATTTTTTTCACATACAATTGTGTAAAATATGTATCTTTCGCTTGATTGATTTTGCTTTTTGCCTTTATTGAAGTCTCCTCCTCTTGCCACATGTTTTGCCCTTTAAATGCAAGTAATTTAACTCTAATTCTAAATCTTTAATTAACAACTAAAAAACAAAAAACAAAAACCAAAAAGAAGATACCAAAACCTATAACCAACGTCTACTCTCACATTCGGCTAGAGCATATACCGCATTCCGCATTTCGCATTTGGCATCTGGCATGTGTACATATTCTCTTATAGGAATATCTGTGTGCATATACGCTCATACGTACTCGTATCCGTATCCGTATCCGTACTCGAACCTAATTCTAATCTCTCTATCAATTACAATGCATTCCAACATACATATGTAGACCAGCAAATTTTCAATAACTAGACACCTCCTAAGTATGTATAAGCATAAAAAAAAAAAATACAAAAAACAGATTTAAAAATTAAATTTATTAAAAAAAACACCAAAAATATCTGCAATGCTATGGTCATGTTTTCGCTTAACACCAACCTCTAAAGCTCTTCATGCTCTACCTTAACACAACACACCATTGAACTACTGCAAATTGTACTAAAAAGATGTCATTTGTTCCAATTTTTATTTTGTTCACTTGTAGAATATTCCATTAAAGAGATTCGCACTCTCAAACACCCTGGCGTTCAGGGTGTCTGTTTGTTATATTCTATACTAGTGCATAGTGGTTTAGGCCGATTTCTTTTACCCATTTTAAACACTGAGAGCTTCCTTCAGTGGAATATTATATTCGCCAGAGTATAAAGAGTTTTACAAACTACCTATAACGTTTCGCCATTACAATATAATACTTTTCAGTGATTAAGAATCGAATTAAAGCAGATTAAATGAATTGTACATATGTCTTTAAAACTAATATATCTGCTTCCGAATTCTCTGCTGTTTTCACAAGAATATTTCTCTTACGATTTGCTTTAGTTCCTAACATTCTACACACGATTTCCAAACACAGCCAAATGCACACACGAATACACATGCAACTAGTGCACAACTTTAGACGCTCAGTTACTGCACCGACAATTACTGCATCAACTAAAACCAACACATAAAAAAGCATATTGTAAATAATAAAATCTATAAGAGTTTGCCAAGATATCTTAGAGAATATATAATCTATATATACATAACGGGTCATTAGGCAAAGCCTTTCCTCTAATGGAGAAAATGCGAAAGACAAAACGAAACAAAAACCTTTTTCAAATGGAAATTATGACAGACAAATGTCCTATATTTAACTTTAGTTTTTATCTTTCGTTTAATTCGCATTCTCAAATGCTAAGTTTTCTGTAAACAAGTTTTAGATTCTGCATAAATAGGCATGAAATCAATATCACATAAGTTAGGGTAAAAAGAATAATAAAAAGCAATCTAATGAATCCATCGGATATTAAACTAAAACGTTAGCATGCAACATTAAAGAACCACAAATATTAAACAACGAATGTGTCTTGACGATGCGAACTAAAAATTTCTCTAGCAACTATAAATATATATCAAAATCTTTACTGCATTTCCACACTAGACTTTTTTTATACTCTTACCTTAGAAACACACAACATTTTTCTAATATACATACACATATAATATATAAATTAATTATAAATATAAAAATCAAAATCAAATTTCTATTTCAAGCAAATATCACCATTTTATTCCTACCAAATTGGCACATATAGTTTCTTATTATAATATCATATTAACATTAAAACTTCATAGAGCTACTTACTAAATACTTAGATTTTCCTAATAAATAATACAAAACAAAAACAAAAACTAGTGAGTTGTACAAATGTTTGCGCATGTTTTTTTTTTTAACGTAATCAAATCAACATTTTTTCAAGCCTCACTTTTGTATTCTACGTAAAAAAGACATAAAAATACATAAAATCCTATATAAAAAAAAAAAAAAAAAAACAGCAACCTGCGTACCGACACATTGAAATAAAACCGCATAGAGCTTCACACAATTCCAAACAATATCTCCAAAATGCTATATATTCATTTAAAACTTATAAAGGAACTCAGCCAGAACCATACGCTACTTGCCCTTACTTTACTTTCTTTAAAAACAACAAAATATACGTAAAACCATATGAACATATATAAATCTATATGCTTATATAGTAAATACATATAATATTACGATACGATTTTGATTTTGTCTTTCCTTTTTCATTTTTTGTCGTTACTCTACTTTTGATAACATATTTTCAATTCTACTATAATAATTCTTACATTCCATTTTTAATGCTTAAAAATAACTAAAATAAAAAAACACCAAATTCAATGCGTTGCGCAATCAAACAACAACAACAAAAATGTTACCATAAATCTATATCAATCAATTCTCACCACTCACCCAACTTGAACAACAACAACTTGAACTACAAACCAACAAATCTTGATATTGCAACAAAAATCACACAACAATATAAAAAACAAAACAAAAATATTCATTTAAAACTAAATGAATCGCCTTGATTGACAACTCCACTCAACACAAATTGAAACGTATTGAATCGAATCGAATCGAAACGACATGAAATGAAACGTATCTGTATCCATCGACATCTTGAACTCAATGGCGGCGGCCAACACGTATTTGTATTTATGATACATAAATACAGAAACAATCATTCTTTAATTGCCTCCTCGATATGGCCGCCCTTGACAAAGGAGGATCGCGTCAGGGCTCCATAAGTTTCGAGCCAAATGGGGAAGGAGCCGCCAACTCACAAACACACTTATTAGCGGGCACGCACACGCATCCGCATCATGCTCACGCTCACGCTAACGGTGCTGATGCCGAACACAACAGTTTGGCAACCCTAGCACGTCGGAGTACAATCAGAAAGCGATCAGTTAGGTAATTTATGAAGCTCTCTCTCTCTCTCTCTCTCTATTCCCATCTTAACATTTAATCGTTAAGTGCAAAGTTTTGCAAAGCTATGATGACATTTCAACATCCATATCATTCCACTTGATCATCAACATTCGAATACAATAAGCTACATCGAACACTAACCCTTTCAATCAGCTCTCGCATATCACCTCACAAATCACACCACTTCATATCATACATGCAAGGTATCGTTTTTACGATTGATCATACCACTCGTCCGCTAAAAGTCCATTAATGGATAGCACTTTCCGAGCGCTATCCGCTAGTTCCTTGAGTTCCTTGAGCTTTAAAAACCGCTTCTGAGGCAACGTTTTTACCCCACAAAACCTGGGTCCGGTGTTTAATTAAAACACTATTTGCTAGCTTCCCATGTAAGACTCAAACCCTGGGTGAATACTAATAATATTTTTCTACTCTGTGACGGAAACTCAATATAATATATTAAACCTTCTCTTCTAGTTCACTTTAAAAACTTGAAATTAAAGCCAAATGGAAGCGCTTCATAAATATCTCTAAAGAATTTGAATAAAATAAATTTATTTTAAAAAACAGCAAATCAAAAATGACCCACCGTAGGGAACTACTCAACTCAGAACTAGTTAAACAGAAAATAGTGGGCACAACAACAGCCACCAACAGCCTCAACGCATTTTGAATATATTCAAAAATATCATACACAATTGCATATTTTTCTGTACATTTATGTCTTCACACATTCAATTCACATACTAATAATGGTTCTATCGATTTGCCTTTTGTTTTTGTCAACATTTACATACAATTACAACAAACACAACAAACCACAACAACAAAAACAAACACCACTAACAAAATTTCAAATGACAAAACAATTTTTTGTATGTGCTTTGTACAAAAAGTTTACATAAGTAAATATTTTAAAATTGTTTTCTTTCTAATTTCTTAAATAATTTCAGAAACAAAAAGGTGAATAAGTTTGATAAACTCCAAGCGGTAAACCAAAAATGCAAATTATCGAAATTTTTACTAAAACCAAGTTTAACAACTAATTGTGTATATTATATGAATATATGTGAATACTTTTTGTGTCCATAATCCGTTTCCGTTTCCGATATAAATGTTGTTCACAAAAAATAAGTAAAAAACAGACAACACTAGTCCTACTTACCTTTTGAAATACATATTCATTCATTCAGTGTACAGTAGAGTTGCAAAACAATCGAAATTATCGATAAACTCGGAAAAAATTGTACACAGCGATGCTCACATTATCGCTAGCTCGTTCATAAGAATCACTTCCTTAGGCAAGCAAGACTTTGGAAAGCCGATAGTCTCGACGTTCTGCAGCTCTCTTAGTATACAGATGTATACGCATACATATGTAGGCATGTGTGCACTGAATTCCTTATTTAACTATTGCGATACATGCATTTTCCATACGTACACACATGCCTACATATATTGCATAGCCATATTGTCTTTTTTTGTCGATTTGATTTTATATTTTTGTCTTAAATGAAAAGCTAGAAAACACGCAAATCTTCGCTTAGTACTCGTACTCAATGTTGTAATTTTGATCGTTGATCGTATGATCGTACATATGTACATGTATATGTATATTAAATAAGTTCAAAGTACATTTATCGTATGTACGATACTTAGTAGGTGTTTCTTGGACAAGTCCCAAAGTTGGTCACAGTTACCAGCGGCAGAGTTTTCCCCAGCAAGAGTTATTGCCAATAATTCTAACATGATGTCATAAATTTATTTCGATTTCAAACCGTTTGAATGTTACATCAAACGAGCTCGTTTTCCCATGGATACGAGGATACAATGAGATCCAGTAAGCAATCCATGTTCAGTCTGGGGACAAGAACCTTGCCCTCCGTCAACTCTGCTACTGCCAAACTGAAACTGACTTGTAGCAGTACAACATATTAAAAAATAAACACAATCACAAATGGGACTTATAAATCGTATAATTCTCTCCAAGTCGTGAACTCTACACCGATTAGTTGGCCCAGCTATATCAGTTGAAAACTATGTATTAGTGGTAAATACTTAATAATACGTAAACATACTCACATACAAGTACATACTCGTATATGGTAATACAAGTACATTCTTTAAAGCAGCTACATTTTGTTTTAGTTCATTTAATTGCTCTTGCTCATTGGTCAACGCTCAACTAAACACCAACCCACTCACTTCACTTCACAACAGAGCTGCAGCAATAAAACGATATCGATAGTAACATGAAAAAGCATCGGTACAGTTACGGCTTTTGACAATCGCTAATTTGCAGCTCTGTTACATTCAAAGAAGCCACTCTGTCAAGTTTACAGAAGTCGTCAGCTAACGTGTCCGAAGTTGGCGGTTCTCTATCTCTTTTCTGCAATTTCAATCCAAAGCTCATCAATTTATATTAAATGTTGCAGCCACAAATTACAAATAATTAAAGTTCTAAACACTTTAAAAATTAACTGTGAATTTTACATAAATTTGGAAAATTGTTTAATTGATCCATGTAAAAAATACTTTAACACGCTGCATGTAGAGACAAATGTAAATTTAAACCAATATAAAACGTAGTTTAATATAATTTTACCATTATTTCGTGCTGCAACATTTAATAGGTTTCCTTTTATTTTTTTTCCGTTATTAGAACGCAAAGAAATTAACACACACCATACAAGCTACCTCCCAAGTGATTAACCCCTTGTTGCCATGTACCGAAATCGTTTTAAATACTCAAGAGAAAGGAATCCCTACCTTCAATGCCTACCAACACTTTGAATCATTATTTCAAATATACAAAATGTATAGCGAATACAGACAAATATTTCATTTCTAGATGGTTATATCTCTCTAGATATACACTTTTGATGTGTAATGTACATACATATATAGCGATGGCTTTATGTGTACGTAGTTTGTACTCGTGTTAAGTAAACCATTATTTCCCCAACACACTCGTATTTATATGTTTATGTTAAAACCAAACTATTTGTTTGTTAGTCAAACATTTGGTAAGTAAAAACACAGACACACACATCCGCACAGACTTGCAACGCCACTCAAACAACTAAACTACGAATGCATCAATGAAACAACAAAGCAATCAATGACCGAATGAACCGAATGTTACTGCATTGATGTGGACCAATAACCAATAACCAAAGGCGCCATAAATCGTTAAACAAGAGCTGATAAACCCCAATCGAAACTGATAAAACTAAAAATACTTTACAAACCCTTAGTGCTTACATACAAAAACACAATAAAAAAACATCCATAAATAAACATAGTTATGTATAGAGCATGATCTTGTACATACAAACTAATTTAATTGATGTAAATAGAATATCTAGGGCATAGAATGTATATAATATGTAGCTGCTTTACAATCTGCATGAAGGCACCACCAGCACTTGTCCTGCACACACGACATGTATATAACCACCCGTAGTACACATAGACACCATGTAGACACCATGTAGATACCATGTAGATATGTAGAAATACGTAGCAATTGCATATGATTGTGATTTTTTTATTTTTTCTGGTTCTATTTTTGATTTGTGACTTGAGTTGTAATTATGGGATTTTCATTTCCAATGATTTCTTGGTTTACATAAATATAGGACAAAAGTATATATATAAATAACTATATTCAAACCTTATGTAAACTGAATCTGGTTAAAATCAATCAATTGGCAATAAGCAGACAAAAAAAAAAAAAACGAAAAAGTAAACAGAATCTCCCCAACCCTCAACTAGTAAACTCTTAACTAAGTGAGTTAGAATGTTAATGAAACATTATGAACATTTTTATCAAGTTTACATTACATAGTACATAGAATACATATGTTATAATATGTATATGTATATGTATTCCTATTATTATCCTAAGTAGTGTATGGACTTGTTTAAATGTTACACGAACATACACATACACACAACACTCGTGCCCCCCAGAAACTAGGTTTCCCAACTTAATATTAACTTTATCTACAGACACACACATATAACTACATATACAATATGTTATACGTAATATATACATAACATACGCCTATATATACCTATAAATAACCATGCATTTGAGTACGTTTCGATACTTTCGATACTTCAAAACTAGTGCAATGTATTTTTGTTGCAGTGAAGTAATATTTGCTTTTCATTTATATATATATATATATATTATAACTGTATTACCAAGCCCGCTCCCTCCCCGGCCCCCTCAATGCCCAATCGCAGAATAAACATACATACATCCGGTGTGCATACAGAGTACATGCATATGTATGTATGTGTAAACATGTATGAATGTTTCTCTGTAGCTTTTGATATATCTTTGCAATATTTTTTATAAATATATATGAATTTTTATATATTTTCTTTACACCTGTAAGGTGTAGAGTTAGGCAAACTATTTGTAGTTTTTATTGTATCAACCTCGTTCCCCTTCCTTCCCATCACCACTTAACTCAACCAGAAGCAATGTATGCCAAGCGAAATCGACAAAAGACAACAGCAACGTGATACAATTGTCATGATCATCATGTTCATGTTTGTCTTGAGGCGATTTTCATTGGCTGACATTCGTTTTCTTACTGACAAATCGTTTAAAACTTTCCACATTTGTCCAAAACTCTTTTGACTAGATGCTGGAACTGCAAGATGCCTCGAGACATCCATCACAAGAATCGTTAACCGGTGCCGATGCTGGCCATTTACATCCTGGACATTCGTATATGAACGGCCATCGACGTTCGCCTAGTTTGAGGTTAGTTTCCATCACCATCACCATCAGCACTTTTTTCATTCTAATATCATTTATATTCCTCCAGGCGTAACGGCTCTCCATTGGCCAGATCTCCAAGTCCTAGACGGCGTGGCCATCAATACATACATCATGATATCGGGTTCTCCGATACCGTATCTAATGTTGTAGAGATGGTCAAGGAGACTCGGCATCCTAGGCATGGCGTCAGTCATCATCCGCGGTATCCAAGAGGTATTTATCCATTTGATAAACTATTTTCTTTTATAAAACACAACGCAACACAAAGCCTAACAACATAAAGCCAAATAACTAAACTAAACTACCAAAAAACCAAAAATACAAATATAAAAACGAAACCAAAATGCTCGCTGTGTGCCATGCTGTGTGTTTAATATTTTAAAACTATCTATGGAGCATTAACGTTACGATACAAAAAATTGCCCTCAAAAACAGTTTCCTTTATTTAAGAGCCAACGGAACTCTGCACGATTAAAGTCGTTTTGGTCTTTCAATTAAAAAGAATAAAAATAAATGCGTAAGAACTATTGCTTAATTCTTAAAATATTTTTGTTTGATTTCTACCTAAGCAAGGATCGTGATTAAAACTTCGTTAAAACCTTTTATATATTATCAAGAGTTCTAACTTCTTAAGATTGTGTTAAGAAATGTTTTAAATGTCTGATTATTGTTGTCTGTTCACTTAGTTGTCTGTTGATAAGATGCCAGTGTCATCTGACTAGTGACTTTCTCTTCTGCAAAGGAGAAACATCAAGTAAAAAATTACAAATTCCAAAGTTATAAGTAGAATGAAGTAGACTGATGACATAAGAGTGTCCTCGTGCAGAGTTCTATGTAAGAATACAAAGCAAACACAGTCACCGAAGGAGACAAGTGGTTAATTGTATGTATTATTACATTTTACATATATTTTGGATGACACACACACCCATACACACACACACACACACACAGAGACAATACGCACACTCCCGCTATTCGGTGATTTACCGAAGCTTTTTGTCTATTTTGTAGTATCCTAGTCTTTAATATAAATGAATATATGTCTAAAATTCCATAGTTATGATTAAATCCAAACTCTTCTTAATACAATAT
>JAWNPV010000108.1:27426-38232 GCA_035078785.1 Collessia kirishimana
TTTGGTTTGATTCTTATGTTTTGGTCGATTGTTTCCTTTGTTTCGACTGTGTTATATCGATATCGATTTACAATATTCTATATTCTAAACCAAAGATATAAAAATTAATTTAACAGATATTTAAACAAAACAAAAAACGAAATGAAAATGCTTACATGCTCTAAATACTTAAATACGTAAACTGTTGTGCCCCGAAAACTCCTTAATTATTACGTTCTTTATTATTGTTGTTATTATACGTGTACAATATAGGTTCATGGTCAGCATCGACAAGTCCGGCCCGTTCGCCTTCGCCTTCTCATTATGGTGGTCATTTGTCTCGCAGTAAACGCACTCAACTGCCTTATCCCACATATGGGACAACAAGTCTATGTCAAAGGTCACGATCGCCGAGTCCCGCTCGACTTCAGGAGATGCGTGAACGAGACAGACTTGGTTATGGGATTGATATGGGTACATTCTCCTTAGCACATGTGTTAATATCATCTAACTAAAAACAAAACAAAACAAATTAACAAAAACAAAAATCAAAGAAAGAAAAAAACTCAAAAAACTAAACCAAACAAAGCAAATACTAAACAAAAACAATAACCAAAGTCGAACAAGTCAATCAATTCTATATACTTACATATGCTAGTATATCGTACTTTCTTCTACACAAATTTCTTCAAACATTTCTACTAAAAATATCACAAAAACCAGTTTAATACATACCAGATTAGACATGCTTATATAACATAACTAAAGTTCTCGTTAGCTCGTTAATTCGTACTCGTTAATTCGTACTTGCATACCCATATACCCATACACCCATATCTACATGCTTAACATGTATTTACATATGCATATGCATAGATGATACCAATTGTATTCTTGTCATGCCATGGCATTCAATCATGCATAGCTCATCGCATCATCATATGGCTTTCAACGAATTAACAAAATATTTACAAACATTCATACTTAATTAGTTTTCTACAAATACTAATAATGCAACACTTTTTACATACAACTTTACACACAAACAGCTCACAGCTCTCAGCTCTCTTTTCTCAAATGCGTTTCTATGAACACAAACACTGTTTCCTTATTGAATCAACAATTAACTCGTACTTGTAATCGTACTCGTTACCTGTTACCTGTTACTCGTTACTTGCATTAGCAGCGTGCATCAATCATTTCTTATTCTCTAGTTGACATCCATGCATTACTTAAACATGCCCATTTCGACATCTTATGTATGAAGTACGTTGTACAAACATTGATCGAATCAATCAATCAGTTAATCTACCAATCAATCAATCACGAAATCAATCAATCAGTCGACCAATCAAACACATGTTCAATTCATCCATCCACACACGGAAAGTTTTTGGCAAACGTTGTAAGATACTTTTTACACATGTATATGCATATAACCCATACATTCCCATACATACATTCATACATGCATACATACATATGTATTGTAACAACTAAACACACAAGCGCACCACATCAATTCATGCGGTGGGATACACAGACACACACACACACTATTCCGTAAATGGAACGGACATATTTACCTGACCTGAACTAAAAGACGATTCTTAACTGTTAGTTGATTATTTGAATGGAAAAGCCAAATTGCATTTCACTAGGCAGCCAGTTGTTCGACTTTCGCCTTCCAATACTTTAATCGTTGACTACATGGAATGAAACTACTGAAACAACTGAATCCGACTCCCCGACTTGACTTTTTATCTCTCTGGCTATATGTGCTGCCGACATGAACTGCTTACCAACAAAATTTATAGCTTTTCAAAGAGAGAAAATGTCTGAGACTACAGAACAGAAACAGGAAGTTGATCCTTCACTCGGGTGACGTTGCGGTTTTACTAGGTAGAATCAAGCCGAAGCTGTTAGGCCGGCACCTGGGGGCAATGGTTGACACACTCTGGCATAGACTTCATGTACATATAGGCCAATCTCAACCCATAATCCTGACCAAGAATCTGCTTTCAAACTCGGTCTTGCTTCTTTATCTTCTAACTTTCAACTTTATATAAATATATACACATATAAATTGGTATTATGTATGTATGTATGTATGTATATAACAACTGCGAGCAAACTGAATCAAAAATGACAAATGTGTTTAGGCGTTTAGAATACATACTTCGTTCCTTTCATTTCGGTATAATAAATCAAGCTTTTTGGCTAGACAAAGCTTATATACCCTTGTAGATACATACATATACTTCTCCCATTAAATGTAAGTTGGCATGACGGCTCTAACCTTGGAGATACATACTACGCTATCACCTGAAATAGCTCTTAAATAATTAAAAGAATTAGATGGCGAAAAGCTGAGAATGCCATGAAGCACTGCATATACGACGCGTTATTTCCGATCCATATTCTTGGAAAAATGCTTGAACAAAAAGTTTTGTTGTTAAATTTGCCTCGAACTGTATGTAGTTGTGATGCGGCGTCATGCTAAGCGAGAGATATATGTATATATTCTTCATGTGGTCGGAGATGCTTACCAATGTCTTAACAAAACAATAATAATAAAACTCAATCGCGATATAGATCGATCACTTGGGTTGCAGTTGGGTTGTTGTTATCTCTATCTCTCTCTCTCTTTCGTATGTTGCACTGTTACGTTTTTCTTACTTTCTCATTCCTACTGTCGCTCTCTAAACCATTCTGATATACCATATTGATAAACGTATCCGCAATGGGATCCCACACGTACTCTATCTATACCCAACTATTATCCCACAGTCGTGCATGTTATGTCTCACGTATATGTTATATACAGAACCAGAATCAACAAACCGAATCATTTTACTATGTATATTTCTACTCTTGTACTTAATGCATAATGTTTAGCACTTTTTTGTCCATTTTGTTTGTGTTTGCCACCCCTCCCGACCACTATCCAATGTGTATGTACAATTATACATGGGAATAGAATATCCCACACGTGTCATATACGTAAAGAAATTCCTCAACGACTTACTCCACTCATGATTGGCTCCTGTATATATTCTCATCTCGAACTGATTTTTAGTCGCACTCAACAGCTTGGTAGTGGATTCCATATATCTTTGTACATATACGTGGGTATCTACTTGAAATGCCATCAGGTTTACTACTCCTATATTTAAATTATTATTTTATTTTTTAAGAACTAATTCACCATTTGTTTCATACGTCATATTTACAAATACTTTGTACATTAGTTGGTCAAATTCTTGAAAGAAGAAACAAAACAAATCAAACGAAATCATTCGAGTTATGTAACATGTGATGTTATTATCTCTATTACGCTCACCGACATCTATATATATTTATCGATATCCCTATAGGTGGCACACATGTGCAGCATAGCTACCCAACGCTAGCCTCTCGTCGTGCTGGAATTGGACGACGTCTACCACCGACACCAAGTAAACCGTCGACACTGCAGCTTAAGCCAACCAACATTAATTTTCCCAAACTGAATGCGAGTCCAACACATGTACGTAGACACTGCACCACCAATAGACAAGTCTTGAGTACTGAGTATTGAGTATTGAGTTTTTGTATTTGTATTTGCAGACGCACCATTCAACGCCCCACAGTGTTCACTCGCTGCCACATCACCGCGATCTACTGCGGGATCCACGCGATATGTATTATAGTAGTAGAGAGCGCGAACGAGATCGCGAACGCCTTAGAGAACGTGAACGAGATCGTGATCGTTTGCATGAATACGACCTACGTTACGAGTATCGAGATCGAGAACGTGAGTTGTATGAACGTGAACGTGACCGGGAAAGGGAAGCTGAAAGAGAAAGGTAAGTGAAAATCGTTGCATTGATCTTCATTTTATTATTTTTTGATAGAGAACAAACTAAGCCAATAAATATCTTCATCGATAAACGCTTAACGCATAACAACATTTTCTTGTTTATAGACTGGAATATATAGCACCGTTATCGTTTGAACAAGCATTAGCTATGGGCCGAACGGGTCGTGTACTGCCATCTCCAGTTCTTAATGGTTTTAAGCCAAAGAGCGGACTTAATACTCGACATTCCGATTCGGATGAGGAGGATTGGTGCTAGCAAAGGCTTTGATTGCGGTCGCGTAATCGAAAGGAACAGATCTGGGTATAGCATCAGGCCATATGCTCATCGTTATCAGCACCAAACTTAGATCACAATTTTGATACGATACGAAACCAAAACGAACACGAACACCAACACCAACATCCATACCAACACCAATACCAACATGAACACGAACACGAACACAACACAATGAACAAACGATATATACACGCAACAAAAGCAACATCCGATTCCAATATTAAATTGGCTAACAAAACAGGCTTACAGCAGGCATTTAACCCAAATCCAAATCGACAACCGCCATCGCAACAACAACAGCAGCAGCAGCAACAGCAGCAACTACCATGCTATGACAACTACGACGCTACACAACACTGGTCAATGTTTATGCCCCTGTGGTCATCATTGCCAGCAACAAGAACAACATCACCGCCTCCCCAATCACCAGAATCCGTAACATCAATGACAACAAAATTAACTAAAACCGCTGCAACAAATAAACAAGCAATGATATTAAATGTACCAATTACAATAACGACACCATTAGCTATTAAAAAGATCTACTCGGATAATGACATTAATTATGATCGTATGAGAAGCAACACACAGGCAAATACAGATACAGATACAGATGCAGATACAGATACAGTAAACTCTAAGTTAGCATTATCAGACAACGTAGTAATGACAAGGCATCAACATTATACAGATCCACTAGCAGACACAAATCCAATGACAGATCCACAACTAGAACTAGTTTATATAAATAGGAATCTCCAACAGCAACAGCAACATCAAACGGAACAGTCACAGTCACAGTCGCAGTCACCATATTCGTATCACACACTTTAAGCTGAACACGCCATGGAGAAGAGCAGGACAGCTAATGACATGCGACTCCGACACGAGAGACATTGAGTAGAGATTATCAGCTTATGAAATCGCTGAAATTGTTATTGTAAAAATTAAAAATCACATTGCATGCATTAACCAACAACTATATAATGAAAAATGGAAAATGTCGAAGGGAAAGACATGTGAAATGTGAAATGTAATATTAAATTATTTATTTCTTTTGTACAATAGGAGACACGACACACTTTTTTCGAAACATACACTAGACTTAGGGCCCATACCACTTAGGTAGACTAAATAGTAGAAGAGATTATTCTAGGTACACTAACAGACACACACACACACACGTCCATGCACACTGTCACACTTCCACGCATACACAGTAGGTTATGGCTAAATAGTAAATATTTATAGCTCTCGGAAAAAAAATATGAATCTGTAATCTGCAAGCGTTTTTGTCTTGTTTGTATTTATAATATATAAAAACCAAAACCCAAAAACCAAAACCCAAAAACCCAAAACCGAAAACCAAATGCCAGAAAAACAGAAAAACAGAAAAAAAGTTAGTAATTCAATTATGTACATTCAAGGGCAGAATTATGTATATTTATTACAATTGTATGTAAATACAATATTATTGTAGATATTAACAATTTTTGTATGTAATTGTAAGACCCTGACTTACGGCGGATATCCAAAACCAAAAACCAAAAACCAGAAACAGAAACAGACAGGCGAAACAAGAACAGATAAAAACTGTGCGCATTTTGATGAGACCCCTAAGGATGGGGATAGTAAATACTATGGATACTTCAGATGTATTCAGAACTCGGTATGTCGCAAGCGGATTTTCCTTTTACAAAAAAACCCACAAGAACCTTCTTCATAATTATGTATATAAATTTCTGTGTGTGTGTGTGTGTGGGTGGGTGAGTAAACGTGAATTAGTGAGAGTGAATGTGTGCCGTGTACGCTTGATTAGGACCTGTAGAAAAAAAAACGACAAAAACCCATATAACGAGGGCAACTTAAATTGACATTTTAATTCCAAAAAATTCTTTCATCAGTGTCCATTTCCCAGCTAAGAAATAGGTTACCGAAATGCTCTCGTTTATATAATACAGACAAGCTTAGTGCGAGAAAAAAGAAACCAAACCAGTGTTATGAAACGCTAAGACTCCGCCTAAAACAACAACAACAACAGCAACAAAAACACGTAGCATTTAATGAATCTCTCCCTTTTGGCTAAGTTACGAGTATAATGTATTTTTAAATAAGTATATCGGGGAATTATACTAAAGAAAATACACAACAACACAAGTGCAATTTAGTCTGTACATCAACGTTTCGCCAATTTCATCAATATGCATCCATGGCACCCTTCACACACGCACGCGCACACACACACATCTCGAATGTTGACTGGGAACATTTTCTCAAGCAATTTCTCCTCCATCCACATGCCACATACTTGCATTCCTCTTATGCTTGGTTTGTCTTCCCTTAATACATGAGATGTACGATGTACCATGGATTGACATGGACATGCGTGTTGTTTACATACATAAATGCATCCGATACATAATGTATAATTAGTGTATTCACATACGTAGCTACAATTTGTGGCAATAGAAATGTTAGGAGGTTAGCATTTTTCCGTTTTACATTTTTATTCGTTCGTAATGGATAAAAAACCAAGTAGAAATCACAATTCTATAACGAATTTTTTGCTTTGCCTAACACTTGAAGTGTTCTTACTCGTAAATATTTACGTACATTATTACGTAGGTGGTTACCACAGGCAGCTACAGATAGCCTCAACAACAACAACAGCAACAGTAACGAAAGTAACAATAATATTAACAGAAGCAACAACCTTTAGGTGATACAAAGAACACAAGGCGCGTATTGAATTAGAAAACCCGAATACAACTTCGAAAGCAAATTTCAAACGATCTTTTGATTGTCACCTTTCAGTAATTCCAGTTCTGTTTCTCATAGCCAACATTGTGGTTTAACGAAATATTGCTTATACGTCGTGTTGTACATTTCTCTCGTTCTTTCTGACTGCTTGTCCCCGGCACAGTCACTTTCCAACACTGAAAGCCTATCCGCTAGGATATGCCGTAGTGTTATTAATTTTTTTGCTAAATTTGAAGGCTTGAGATGCTTGCACAACCAGACTTGTAGTTAATACTTTTAAAAAACCACGTTTCGTCCGATGAGCCAGTTCTGATTAAATTCCAAGATATACAAAACTATATAGGTATACACTGATAACCACTCTCACACCCACGCACACAACTACAACCACAGCCAACGAAAAAAATGAATTGCAAACCAAACAGCTTTAGTGTATAGATAGATTGGAGTCATACAAATATTTACCATGTTGGACATGTCGGAATATCGAAGAGCGCACAAATAATGTAATTAAAAACCTAAAGAAGTAATATAAATTTAATAAAAGCAAAAGCAAAACTAATTAAATCCATAACTTTAAGTAAGAAATTTATATAGCCGCGAATTTACACAGCAAAGTGTAGCGATGAGAATATTGAATTACCCTTGAGTACCGCCCTTATACCAACAAAGAACAAAGCGAAAACACCAAACCAAAACCAAATGCAAAAGCAAAACCAAAGCTAACACTCAAAAGCAAAAGACATCCGTTAGATAAATACCAGCTAAGTTTATTACTAATTCTGCACTAATAGCCACACAGATACTACACAAAATAGGTAAAAAACACAACACAAACACAACACATAGGCATACATAGCGTACATAAATGCATGAATATGCAAGAAGTAGTGTCAAAAACCCAATACCATTAACATACAGGCAAACTTTCCTTATATACCTAATCAAATACATGGATATCAGATATCAGACATCAGAAGTGGGCCAGCGATGCTACCTAGTCTAGCTAGTACAGCATGGCCCACCACTGACCTATACTCCACTCCCCTGTGTAGATATTTGTCAAGGCCTTCGCTTCAAACACTTCCAATTTAATAGCGGTAACAGCAACCACATTGTCCAAATAGCTATTTCCATTTCGGTTATTGATTTGATCACCGAACCTTACTACACGCATTGATCGCTTTCTCGTTGAACAATTACACGATTAGATGTATATGAAACAAACAGCTGCATATGGTTATTTGCATCCATTAACAATCACCAACCAACCAACCAACCAACCTATTCAGTACAAATTTGTTGAAAATTCAAAGATTTCATCCAAACAAATCGATTATTATGTTGATCAATTTGCATTAAACGAAATTGTATATAATTTGTAGACTCGATCGAGAAACATTAAATACTTTGAAGCTTGAACACCATATGCAGATATCAAAACTTGCAGAGAACAAATAGAAAGAGAATAAAAATATAAAAACAAGAAAGGAAAAAAAAAAAAAACAATATTGCGACCATATCTAGTAACAACTATTTACATTACTAATACTTATGTACTATGTATACATATATTTATATATATTAGAGACAGCAAAACCAAAAACGAAAACAAATACCAAGAACACGAACAAGAACTGTATTGTATTGTTAGAGCAAGAACTTTTCATAACATATGCCTGCCCTTTGCCCCTTGCCCCTGGCAACAAATGCTAGAGCTAAGGAAGAACTTCATTTTTGGGGCTCTGTGATCACTTGGAAAATACTTCTATAAACAATTAGATATATTGTATGTATATATAATATAATATATATACATCAGTGTCTGTCTCTCTCTCCCTCTCGCTCTTTATCTCTATCTCTCCCGCTCGCTTTCTTATTCAACTCCATCAGCATTGATTGGCTTGTTCCAAAACGCCACCCACATCTACATGTACATGCATCGATACATAGATGTAAATCCCAAACGTAATACTCGTAGGCTTACTCGTACTTATCTCGTATACCGTATACCGTATTCCGTATACCGTATACCGTATACTCGTATACTTAGGATTGCAAGATTAGTTCTTTGTTCTTCCAAGTTCTAGTGCCTGCCCCCTCTATCGAATATTGTAAAAACTCTAAGGCATACATATACTCGTAAGTAATACTAAATAGACCGAAGACCGAAGAGCAAAGTGAATCGTATAAGCATATTGTACAATATCTTTAACTCTTAACTATCCTACCTACCTACCGTCTATGTCTATATAGCGAGAGTTCATTCTTAACTTGAAATAGGAGAATTAGGGATCGTCATGAATACGATATTTGGAAATTGAATAGCTTAGCTGAGGTTGTCTGTGAACATCGGCTTGCTAGGACAACAGCTGGACAGTAAAATAACCATAATTACATACTGGATGGACGGTGTCGTAAACATAATTAGCTTAATTAATTTACCTAAAGATTACGATTCCATTGTAAATTGCCTCTCAGTTTATTAAACTTCATTTAATTATTTTGTATGTAAATTGATTGTACTGCTGTCTGGTCCTTAAATAATATAATAAATAAAAAATAATATAAAACAAATAGAATGGTCACGCTCACATGAGAAATCGAAATGAAAATCTTTAAAGTAGCCATAGATTTTATACAAAAAGAAACCAGAAAAAAACATAAAAATATATATAAAAAAACAAAACAACAAGCAGCATGAAAGGAAAGAGAAAATTAACTTAGAACAATTTGAAAGATAAAGGCTAAAATGTAATGATAATGCATATATATAAAAATATATTTAAATAATAAAAAAGAACAAAAAAAAATATCTTAACTGAATACACTCGTAAGTAATATTTAAAAATAATTAAATTAATTTAAATTTAATTAAATAAGACGTGGCTAGGAGATAATTGGCGTACGTTTAATATTAATTAATTATGTAATTATATAAATAATAATAAAACGCAGACGACTTGTAATTTGTATACAAGATACATTACATTACATTACACGATACATGCATACATAGACACATACATACATGATTACATTTATATATAAATTTAACATAAATACCTGCCTTCAACAAATTTGTTAATACAACAAACTATTAATACTTTCTTATTTTACATAAAGTAAAGGAATTACATAATAAAAAAATACCGAAATATATAAAAAAACAAACAAAAAACAAAAAAATGAAAAATGAATGCCAGAAAAATTACAAACTTCAAATGCTTTCGTTTTTATGTCTGGATTAGTTACGAAATCAATATACATAGATCAGATTTAAAATGGGATCTATGAATTCGCTAATACATATTTACTTAAGGCAAAATTTACCACCTCAACGACGAAAATTCTGTTCAATTTCATTTATTTATTTAATTATTAGGCAGCCAATATAGCTACAAAAGTTTGATGTGGTTGAAGGAGTGACTGAAATACTTGATTTGCTTTCAATGTCAATGTCAATACAAGTCTTTCAATGCCTGCACATATCGCCAATCATCGCTATTAGTCGATCAGTATGTGGGCGGGTTTCAATTTCGCCTCAAATTTCTGAAATTTTTGTGGACCACTAAAATACCAGGCCACCATAACCCAGCAGTTGGCTGCTAATTTTCATCTAATTGCGTTATCTACCAAGAGATTATAACAGATTACGTGGTTATGCGCTCTTTGTCATGTCTCTCATTCCTTGCAATTGCATATGCACGTCATTCTTATTTAGTGGTGGGACTACCCATCAAACTATCATCGGCAGGTGCAGCCATAGGTATCGGTATTAATTTCAATGTCATTATAAGATCTTTTAATGCGTGAAGATATCGCCAATCACGGCTATCGGTCGATCAGTTATGGGCGGGTTTCAATTTCGCCCACAATTTCTGAAAAATCTTAAGTTTTCGGTGCTTTTGGGCTAGTGCAATAC
>JAWNPV010000109.1:2281-30928 GCA_035078785.1 Collessia kirishimana
CTTTGCCAGCGTACTTTAGACCTTACGCTGTGCTGTTTGCTTGCTCTTTGTAGATTGGGGCCGCCTTTTGCGGTCCGCGTTTGGTGACTGTGCCTGGGATTGGGTTACGCAGTGCTCAGTAGCACGAAGCGCTCAACTTAAAGTGAATTTTTTATGACATTTGCACGAAATATTAAGGTGTAATAGGTATTAAGCTGCAGGCATAAGGTGGAAATAGCAATGGAAATGGAAAGCTGACAACGGTCGTCCACAACCGCAAGCCCAGCAGATGGACAGGGCTTGGGCGACGTACAGAAACGGAGAAGGTGAAGGAAAGTAGTTGAGCAAGAGACAAACGTACAAGTGCGGCTTAGTGACACGTACAGAGGGGTTTATACTACACACGTTGTGGTGTGACCAAGCAGGGACTGTGGCAGAGATGGTGGGGGCAATGGGGTAACAGCCACATAGTGTCAGCTCATCACAGACAGACCCAGAGCCGGCATAATCTTACACGCACCAAATAGCATGGTCATATATAGTTAGAGATGAAGGGCGGACAGACAGGTTGATGGCGTCGTTTGCAAAGAATGTTGGCCACAGCGTTGAGCAACAGATGGAAGCACTTGTAATAGTCAAAAAAAACACATTTTTTTTAATGACAACTGAGGTAGGAAACACTAAACAATGTTCTCATTGCGGACATTACTTTAATGTCTTCTGGTTGTCAATGATTTCGTTGTTTTAGGCAGAAGAATCTTAAGTAATTTGGCCTACTCATTGGTACTCTAACATAGTTACCTTATGATATATGGTAGCTATATAATATAGATGTAAAATCCAGAAATTTCGATTTACCTATCTCCGCATAGTCTCAGTTGTGAGGAACTCCCTACTGTTATACAACCCATCCATCTAGCTCATTCAGATTAATTGCGTTTATCCGCAAATTAAGTTCCTGGTTGTGTTTCTGTGTGTTTTATTTATATTTACTTTGGGTTGATATAAACAAAACTAGACGGAATCGCCAGCATTTTCATTTGCCATCTCACTCGACAATGTCACAGTGTGACCTCCAATTGTTTGTCAGAGGCTTAGACTTCAGACTCAGTTTCAGGTTCAGTTTCAGGGCGGAAAGAGCCGAAAACTAAACAAATAGCAAATGGTAATGGGCAATGCAACAAACAACATGTGGGCCTCTGTCTGTCTGTCGGTCCGTCCGTCTTAACTTATGTGTGGCACAAGTGTCAGAGTTTCTTGTTCTCCCACCCGTTTCTCCTGTCCCTCCATTCCACTCTACAAAGGTAATTAAAATCAACAACAGCAACAAACAACCTGTGTAGTTATTTTTATAAGCCAACCAAGGCGTTCAGCCCAAGCAGAGCAAAGGAAGTAATGAAGGCAGCGAGGGAGCGAGGAAGCGAGGGAGCAGGTAAGTCAGTCAACAAACAATTGCCTGTTCAGAGTCTTGTATTCTCCTTGGACTTAATTACACGGATTAAATATTATACGGCTTTAATGCTCTTTCCCCCCTTTTTGGTGGTGTAGGCACACTCAAGGGCAGGCGGGCAGGCAGGCGGACGGGCAGACGGGCTATAAAAACCAAAGTATGTTTTGCCTTATCTCGGCATACACTCTGGCTGGACTAGACTTTTATCCGTATTTCGTAGACTCGTAATGATGCCCGCCTCTTTCCAAAATAAAAACCAAAACCAAAAAAAAACACAAAACTTTTATAGTCGCATAGTCATCAGCTTCGTCACATTTGGCTCTGTCTCTGATACAGACGAACAAGGTTTTTCTGTGTTAATTGCAGCTTGATATTTGTAATTTTTTATGTCTCTTTCGCCTTCGTTTTAGGCGATAACAGGTTTTAATTTAAGGAAATTGCCAGCCCAAAGTCGAATGTAAAATTGTTTATTCCTAAAATGTTTGTGTGGATAATTGTCTCTGTTTTTGGTTGAAGTGAAAATTGCCTGGCTGTGCGACTATTTATAAGTCGGCTGGATGGCTGGCTGGCTGGCTGGCTGGCTGGCTGTCAGGTAATGTTGCTATGTGTATATGTAGGCAGGTACATTTGTTGGCCATGACAAGTTTGCAGAGTTAAATAGTTGCTGGAGCCACACAACTGCCGCCCATTTGTCGTGTTTGCTTTCAGATAAGCGCCAAATTCGTATAATTAGAGGCGTCATATGTCGCCTCAAATTGCATTAGCAATGGTTGGAGAATTCCAACAGTTGCCACGGTTACCACGGCCGCCTTGGTTGCCGCTGTTGCTCTGTTGCTAGCTAACCAGTGACTGTGATGAAAAGTGGGGCTTGAAAGCACCCGAATGCTCTGTATTAATGGGTCAACTTTGTTAGAAACAGTTACAAACATCCTAAATGTACTTGACCACTTTAATCCGAGTCTTTAAAGAAAGATTTAAAATTCTAAGTGATGTGATAAACAGTGCATCATGACAATAAGACTTGTGAACGTTTGAAGTATAGAAGCTAAATCTGCTCTTTTCGCTTAACAATTGGAAGAATCTTTTTGAAATTCTAAAAAATTATCTTCTGTGCAGGTTTCCACCGCACCAAGCGAATCGTGTGTTTCCCATCACATAGAAATACCTGAGCACTCACAGGCACCTCCCTATTACCTAATGATATATCCAATTTTCAAGCAGCTCTAATGAGCTATGCTCTCTATGGCAAGGAAACACTGAACGTGAACTAAACTAATTATAATGAGTAGCCCAGACAGAGCTCTGCACTCACACACTCGTACTCAGCAAGCGCGATTATTTATAGTCATAATTAAACAAACATTTCAAAAAGTGAGAGACTCACATGGGAAATATCAAGTATACGCCCCATGCGATAAACTATAAAGGGCGTTTTTGCTTTTTAATGGCATTTTGGCATTAAATTGAAGTTCATTAATCAAAAAATCCAACAACAACAATTACAATGGCGGGCCACATTGATTGGCAATGATTGGAATAAATTTGTTTGCCATTTCTATTTCTGTGTTAAATAAATGAACAGAATTCATGACATTTGAGGCCTCTGTGGGCTACAATCTCCTGCCCCTGCCCCTGCCCCTGCCCCTGCCCTCTTGCCTGCCCGGGCGGAGGTAATCAAAGTTTTTCCATACGCTTTGCTTTGCTTTGTTTGTTCGTTCAATGGCTTTTCCACGTTTTCGGGCTTTGGCCAGCCGGTCTGACTGGCCGTATGGCCGTCTGGCCGTCCTCTTATCGCCTTATGACAATCATTAAGCTTTAAGTTTATTTATGTCATTATGATGGCAACTTCTTGGTCTCTAGGTCTTTTATATTTATTTATCTTTTTTTCATTTTGTTTGCCGCAAATATCAAGTAATTTGTTTTATAGGCTTGTTGTTGTTGCTGTTGTTTCGTTTCTTGGTGTCTGCCAGTTGCGGCTCATTTAGTTAGACTTTGGATACCATTTTTATCGTGACCCCAGCCCCGAGCTATCGGGGCATAACTCATTATATTTAATAGATCTACTTTTATTATTTTTCGTACTCCATTAACTTGAATGTCTGTCCATATATGTGTGAAGGTTTGAGGATATTATAAATTAAATATTTGTTAATTGTTCAGCGTTTGTTTGCTTACCAATTCGTTTTAAGGGCTTTCCGCCTTTGAAATATAATATTTAATAATTCAATGTTTACAAAAGCCACGAAAATCATTCCACCTGTTCGATGTTCATGTTCATTTTGTCGGAATCGTTGTAAAGTTTTTTTTTTTTTTTTTTTTTGTTGATTTGAATTGCTCATAAATTTTTTATTGATTTTTGTTTTTTTTTTTTTTCGCCATTCAGACACGGGTTGGAGTATGTTAATCTATTTATGGATCGATTGGTCTTTTGTTTCTTTCAAATGAATTTTAAAGCTGAGCAAATGAGATTGAAAACGATAGACCTTTGTAATTTAATCTTTTGTTTACGAAATATGGTAATTGATTGTTCAAGACGATAAGTCATTGGAACTTTATAAGAATAATTTAATGAAATCATTTATAAATTTGAAAGAATTCAAGCACCAGATGGAAGCCTATAGATTTTCTATAATGTTGAATAGTTTTTGTGTACAGTTGAGACCAGTTGAGTTATAGACCCTGCAGTTGTGGTCTGATGCCTCAAGTACAATCCACAGTTAATTTTTTCCTAAAAATACATAAATTTATAGCCGTATTTTCCCTAGTTCTTTTGTCAGCTTCAAGGCCAATTAGTTAAGGGAATACAGCCAATGATATTACAACCCATCATCCAACACTTTACCCTCAATTCTTCCTATTATGCCCGATGCTTTTGATAATTCTGCCGCTTGGCCATTAGAAGCACTAAATGGAGCTGCATAATCACATTTTTCGATTCTATGGGGGAGACCAGAAATACCACCGCTGCCGTCTTCGATATCCAGCTGTGCTGCGGGCAACGACGTCATCTACGTTTTCCCATTTCCAATGCGCTCTGCACTTGATTATCGGCTGTGTTTAATCAGGGCCACAGAACGACATCATTGTCACATCCGAACCGAATTGGTATGGGGTCTGGGCAGGGGAGAATACATTGTGATTCTCGAAAACATGTTTTTGCACTTATGCATTGGCTGTATACACTTGGCCTAGCTATGGGTACTACTATCTCTCACACACAATATCAGTCCATCTGTCTGTCTTGTCTGTCTGTTTGTCTATAGCTCTTTTCATTTTCCTTTCATCCCCCTGTCTGTTGGTGTTATGAACCTGAAAGCGATTTTCAAATGAAATTAGTTGGATTTGTGTTAGACAGCCACAAGGCCACCGCCAGCCAAGAGCAAGCCCAGCCAGCTCATTGCCTCCTGGCCTCGTTGTTCTTTCTTGTCTTCTCTCATCTACAGCTTCCTTTGGTTGTTGCTCGGCTCATTGTTGGATTGCTGGAACATGTGTCTGCGGCTTATGACTTGTCATCTGGTGTTTGCTGTTGTTTTCTTGTGTCTTTTTTTTTTTTTTTTTGTCTTGCTTCTATGGGTCCCTGGTTGTATGGTGGCATGGTGTGCAGCAAATGTCAAATGGCCACCAGCTTGGATTTTACATGGAAACTAGAAAACAGAGAAACTAACTTGTAATCTTCAAGTGCTTTAACTGCATCAACGCGGGGGCGTTGTCTATGCCTCTGCAGGCAGATAAAATTAATTGCCTATAAGTGGGGAGTTGCCACCAAAAAAAAAACAACTAAAAATATTGTATTTTAGTAGCCACGCAGTCCAAACCTAAGTCCTCGGTTTAAAACTAAAATTACTCGGAAAACTTATACGGAAGATGCAACTCGTCAGATAAATTTGGTCAAAGCTAAACTGAACATCTTTAAACATGGTTGGCTATGGCTTATGGTTGGCCCATAGATGTACAGATACAAGCCAAGCACAGCAGACACACGCAGAGACAGAGATGGAGACCCATAGAGCAGAGACTGCTCACCGGCAATCATTTATATGAAGCGTCAAACTCGTTTGTCTTATCAGATTGTCGGTATGCGGTATGTTTCCTTAACTTTTCTTCAAATGGGCATTATAAGACTAGATAAAGACTTTGCCAGTATTCATCAGTCAGATATCAGGACTTGGACACAGCAGCTGTTGGCAGAGCTAGAAGCACGATTTCCTTAAAGTAACCAAGGCCAGGCAAATGCAAGGAGATTAAACACAGATTGATCTATAGTAGGTGATTAAGCCTGATGTAGGCCTGTGCATTCCCTCCTGATAGAAAGTGATACCTCTGTGCAAGGTGTTGAACTGTGGAGCGTCACAATGCTGAACGCATAATTGCTTTGTCCTACGACATGCAGTCGTCGGACGCCTGTTTGTTGCCCAAAGAGTCTAAGTGTGGCATACGAATCCCGTCAGAGTGGAAGGCAACGGATTTTAAAGGAATATCAGTGTCTGTGGCATTGACACATAATATGGTTCCAGTCGAAGAATAATTTTAGTTCTGCGTGTTTATCACTCTGGCCACTCTGAAGCAGGCGGCAATGGACACAGGAAAAGAGCCAAAGAGACAGATTATGTCATCTCATTATGCTACATAAGAAGATGAAATGTTTATGGAAAGCATAAACTATAAAATCAGTTACTAGACTGCAATATAAGATCTACACATGCGATGAAGTTGGATAGATATCACCAAAGTGTCCCGGTAGACTGGCCAACAACGTGGAAATTTGTAGGGTTGATCCTATAGGGGACAGTAAGCTGGCTTTATTAATCGATTTCGATTCAAAATATAAAAGTTTTTCGTTGACAAATCATTTTTCAATCAATATGAGGGTTGATCAATACAAGTTTATACAATTTGCTGCGGGGTTGGAAAAAAATATAAAAGTTGACACAATAGTTGATTGTGGGATTTATACAAAGTAAATGTTTTACAGTCAATTGTCCATAAATGCAAGCAAGAGAAAAACATTTTGAACGATAATTGGTTGGTGAAGGGCAGAGTGATTTAAAAGTTGTTGATGCGACGAAGGATCTAGGAATTTGAAAAGACATGTGTTGAGAGAAGAATATTATAAGGGATGGTTGGACTAAAATCGTCGACTAAAAGCATTAGACAGACGTAAACGTATCGTAGATTTTCAGAAGCTGTCAAGTGAAATTCTTTTTTGTTGGTATAACAGGGCACTTTCTGTGTAAAGGCCGCGTTGTGTTTGGTCGGGGTTCCCACCTGAATGATAACTGATTAAGGTTTTATTTATTTACTTCCCAAAAGATTAAATTGTCATGGTTCGAACAGTCAAGTGATAAAAATAATGAGTAGACTTAAGTGAATGTTTACCGCCCTGGAAACATTATGAATTAGCACTGAAGTCTTAAGTGGGATATGCATTGATCCATTGGCATTAATAGAAAATAAAACTTAAAATAATACCACATAGTTTCAGTTAACTAAATAAAGTCAACAACATTTATAAAAATATTTAGAACCAAATGAAAGCACCAAGCCCTACTGGTTTTGTCATTTGAAAGAAGCACAACACTTAAAATATTTAAAAATATTTATTATTAATATATTAACAGATCTCATAGAACTTCACTCCACTTTACTCCGCATTAAGGTCCGTTTGACTCCTTTTAATTTAATTAATTTAATAATAATGAAATAAATTTTTTATTTATCATTTAACAACTAATTTGTAAAGGGTATCTAGACTTCCACATACAAAATTTAACTTTAATTACAATTTTTTTTTTGCTAATCGGTTTTTTTCTGTTTCTACAGTTGCACGACAACTACGGCTATGACGACGAATACAACGTTGATGATGATGACGATGACACGACAAGCGAGCTGAACGCTGACGTTGTTTTAGCTGTTGTTGTTGTTGTTATTATTATTACGCCTACTGTTGTTGTTGTTGTAGCGCGCCAACGCTGTTAGTCATACGCCGGGCCAGCCAGCGAGCACCTAACTTGGCTTTTAACTTGGACAAACAGACACAGCGACAGACGAGAAAAGATACGTAAACAGAGGGAGAGAGATGGGTAAAGAGGAGAGAAGATATGGCCAACACATTCAGTAAACCATTCATTGCATGCTGTGTGGATGTTGTTGTGTTGCTACCCCATCCCTCCCTCCCTCCATGCCTCTCTTCAACCAAGGCTCTACTCATTCATACAGGTAGTCTCCTCCGCTTGGTCGTCGTCGTCGCTGCTGTTGCTGTTCGACGCGTCATTATCATTTTGTCGTCATCAACGACGTCGGCGCAAATGAAACATAAAATGAAACGCCCCTTAATAGTTGCCGACGTTCGTTTGGGGTCCCCAAACGCTCCACTCCCCTCCACACCCTGCTAGCTGGTTGGCCTTATGCGTATCTTTTGAGATATAACAACAACAACAACACACAGGCAAGCACACGACACAAGCGGTCTGGGGGGAGTTGCAGGCAGATAGGAGGGGTCTACGGATAGTCACCGCAACCGTAGCCGTAGCCATAACCGTATCTGTATCTGTCAGTGGCCGCTGTTTGCTTTTTAGCACAAGTTTTTCTTTCTTTTTTGCTTTTTGTTGCCTTTGTCGTGCAGTTTTTTTTTAGTTTTTGCATTTGGTGTTTGCTGTGTTTGCTGCACCAAAAACCGCAACTGGCAGACAGTCTGCCAACTGAGAAACTGGCAACTGTGCTAACGTAATCTTCTTCTAGATACGCGCTTACCAGATACTCGCAGGCAGATATGCATGTGAGTCGACCAACTGCCAGCTTCGACTATATATAGTTGGCTAGCCAGAGCCTTAACTGTGTATCTTTGTATCTCTGTATCTCAGTATCTCTGTATCTGTATCTGCGCTAATGGCGCTGCTGTTGCTGACATTTGGGCCAGTTGCAGTTGCAGTTTGCAGATCAGACTTGTTGTGTCCTTATTTAGGACTGAAAGTCTAATTCTCTTGGTCAAGAGATGCTGGCATAGGGTGATGAACTATCATCCTCCTGACAGCGATAGCTAATCTATAATGAATCTGTTTGTACATCTTCCTCTTCTTTGTGCTGGTGTCTGTCTGCCGTTGTCTGTGCCGTTTTAATTAAGGTAAATTTCATATTATTTACGCCTGGCACAATAATTTAATTAATAAGCCTTAATTAAAACCAAATTAGCTTTTAATTGTATTGTGTGTTGCTTTTGTTACTGCCGTTGCATGTGCCGCACACATTTCCTCTCAGAGCCCAGCCTTGCCCTCCCTCCCCCCTGTCACTTTCCTTTTCTAGCTTCGCTTTAATTTAATATGAAAATATGTTGCGCCACATTCGTTGTCGTTGCCACTCTGCCGATCCTTGCCAGTCACACTGCGTCAACGTGGGTCCTCCTCCTTGCAGCCTTGTCGTTATTTTGTGGCGTTATTTATTACCCAACCCCACTGCCTGCCTGGCTTGCCTGGCTGCTATCCCTCTGGCTTAAGGGTAGTTCGTGGTCGTCTGGCATTGATAATAAATTTTATTATTGGATTTGCTCGTTGGCCATAATTTCTCTATTTTTTTTTTGCTCCTCTGCTTTTGTTGTTTTGTGTCAGCCACATTTGGTCTGTGTGCTTGGAGAATCGGGCAGCCAGTGGTCCCTCTTTATCGAGAATTGTTTCCAATTAGACGTACATAAGTGCTGTTTGCTGTCCACTAATTAATAAATAATGACAGCTTTCATTGGGGAATGTAGATGTGCTTCGTCCTTAATACGACACTCAGCGCAATATTAATTTCGCATTATGATTGAAAGCATCCTATGATTCGATTTACTAGACGCCGTTACAAATCTCGTAGAGCAAAAATTAATACAGGGGTAGCCAGTCAACACAGTTGCTCCTTTGCTCATTTGATAGGCAGCTCAGCTGTTTTTTACGCAATCTTTAATGCATATGCAGCCTGCCTATCTCAAAGGGCGAATGAGCAAACGCATTAAACATTTATCTAATGGATATCCGAGTTCGTAGCCCCTTGCTGGGGTACAAAAAGGGAAATTAATCAAAGGCAACTGTATTAAAAAAAAGCCGCACACATCGCCATACACGCACACACAAGTGATGATTGACCAAGTGAAATCCATTAAGACGTCTCCTGACTGCCTCCAACTGCAAGCGCCAAGTTGCGTCTGCATAATGAATTTATTATGCGGTTCAAAGTGCTCTTTTTATAGCCCTTTCGGCGGGTGTCTTTTATACTATACAGATGAAGCAGAAGTAAAAGCAGGAGAAGCAGGCCAAAGGTCAATTGAAACTGCTGTACTGTAATTAATTGTCACTTGGCAACGCATTTCCAGTTGATGCCATCTTCCTGTCTTTGCTATCAGCTTGAAACTTGTTAAATCAGTTTTTTTATTTAATTTTTATTTTCATTTTAATTTTTTCCTTCTCTGGGTCTTTTTATATTGACATTGCACTTGGAGCCCGAGTTCTTTGGCTTCATTTCTGCACTTAATTGATAACCCTAGTTAAGTATGTCATTGTTGATAAAAGCAATGGGAATGGAGATGGAGATGGAAATGGGTTTGCTTGTCTAGTTAATTGCGTTGATAGAGAGAAAAGCGTCAATAGATTCAGTTGGAAAACTTAAAAATATAGAAATTATTTTCATGTTATTGCGTCAGCGTCAGACAAATATAATTTTACCTGGAGATGCTTAGATGACATGCTAAGGGACTGACTGGCTTGGACTTGCTTTTCTCACGTCTGTTATTAACCCTTGGCGTGGCCAAATTATTTTTCAGCATCTTTCTGGCTGATGTTGCTGGTTTTTTTCTTGCTTTTTTCATGCTTGACTTTTAATTTTGTAGCCAGGTTTGTGCCATTTTTCATTATGTGGACGTTAAGCTCTCTTGAGCTGTGGCTGCGGCTCTTCAAATACCTTAAGGCCATCAATTGCGGCTGTCCAGGTTGTATCTGTGCTCCAATATATAAACACTTGTGAGTGTTGTCTTTGTCAAAGCTGTATCAAGAATCCCAAAACAACAAACCCATCGACGTGCTGACACTTTTCATCGCTCCCTCAACTATTCCCACACACGTCTCGGCCTTGGCAGCCAGCCCACATCCAAAAGCTCGTCGTACACTTATTTACGCAGTCCCATGTAGAAAATAATTTATGTGCTACTTAATTTTGATGAAATAATTCCTCTATAGATATAACAACACTTAATTTTGCACATTAAATATGCCGTCGTAATGTAGGCGGCAGACGCGTCATATGGCCATAGAACTCCTCGCTCAGCTCCGTCTCTGGTTGTGGTTCTGGGTCTGCTCGGATGTTCTGTCTCATTCAATGGCTCGTCAGTCATCAGCAAATAAAATGAGGCGGAATCGGCACGACTACAAAAATTATACGAGGGAAATAACAGGGCAGAGAATTTAATGGTTCATGGGAAAATGCTTAACGCATATTGGACGTGAATTCACAATTTGATTTTTTGTCGGTGTCGTTTTTTGAGTTTGAAAAACGTGTTGAAGATGCCTAACAATGTACGGAGCGGACCCTTAAAAAATAACTTTTCATATGGGGAATACGAATATTGTTTCACAGACATTGTCTACCACAATGTTTTTGAAATCAAAATCTTTAATTCTTTAATAAATAATAATAATTTAATAAATTAAATAAATCTGAATATATATTTCACTCATTTCTTAATTTATCTCAGATTTTTAAATATTGCAAAATGAGTCCGTTTATTTAGTCAACTGGAAAAGGTCTTAACGGATCATCAACAGTCACGACATGGTGATTTAATCACACTGATTAGAAAGCCAGTTTTCTCTTGTGTATTTTGCGTGGCATTTTTTTTTTCTTTTCTCATTTTTTTAAATATTAAATTAATAGCCCATCGGCCTTACCTTACATATTTCCTAGATATTTTAGACAGATTGAGACAGCATAATGGTTTAGTTCTTCTATTTAAATTAATCAAGTTGAGTAGCTTCAAAAGCTTCTTTATTTATATTTTTTAATTTTTTTTAAAATATCTAACGGTGTGTGAAACATTTCTCAACAAAATTGCCGCTATAAAACATTTTGAAATGCTCTAGTTTTTTTCTTCCATGTTTTCCATGTTATTTGTTGCCAACAGTGCTTAAAACGGAACTCAAACAAAACCAAACTGAGCTCTAAACAAGAATGACAATCAAAATGTCTGTCTGCTGTGGAAATATTTCAAATAGAAGTGTTTGGCAAGTGGGGAAGTGGGGCTGCAAGGTGTGGATTAGGCTTGAGCTTGGGGCAAGTGTTGCAGTTCTTTGTATTGTTATTGTGGTTATGGTGGTGGTGGTGGTGGTGCTGTTGCTGTTGATCCGCTTCATTAATTAGTTACAAACGCAACATGAAACACGAACACGATGAACATGTAGACAAAAGTTTAAATCCAACTGCATTAAGCGAAACATGACGCCCACTCCCAGCTTTAGCTGATGGTTACTTGCTGCCTTCCTTTGAGCCACCAACCCAGCCCAGCCCTGCCTTGCAGCAAGTCCCACACTTCTCCTACCCGCCAGCTAGTGCAGTGTGAGCCTGTCTGCCTGTTCGTTGCCTGCTCGCTGCCCGCTTGCTGCGACCTCAAACAATGTAATTCCATCATTTATACCAATTTCGTCCATTTATCCGCAAACAATTCGCAAAAACGGCATCAACAATGGCCTGTGGGTTGGTCTGGCGACCAGCCATGGGGCCATCTCTGCTCTGCTGGTCAATGGGAAATCATTGCCGAGACTCACCATGCGCCAGCCTCTGGATGTGAACGTGTTACTGTGTGTGCTGATGTATTGTGCATAGCTTGTTTCCGTTGGTTGCTTGGTTGGTTGGTTGGGTTGACTGGCTGGCTGGCTGAATGTCTGCTTCTTTTTGCAATTGTTGTTGCATTTTATGCGAACGTGCGTTACGTTCTGCTTACAAAACGGATTAAAAGGTTACACAAGAGCGTGCAGCAGCCGTCATTTGTGCCATTTCCACAGTCAGCATCAGCGTCACAGCAAGCAACAGCTACAGCGGCGAAGGGGATAACATAACGGCTGGGTTATGCGCGGGGGCTTATGAACACACGAATGCAGTAGCCTTGCCCAGGCATCAGGCAAGCTCAAAAGCCAGATAGACAGACACCAAATATACAGTCACTTGATTTGCAAGCGACTTTACTTGCCTTGCTTCCCATCTGCCTCAGTTTTTTTACAGCCGCAGTCTACAGTCTCACTCGGCGGCTCACAATCAGACTTCAGAGTCAGCCTCTGGCTTGGCACGCACATGTTGGTCACGTTATGCACATGGAATACATTGTACATTGCAGATCGTACATAGTACAAGGCATGTACGCGGGTATAAGTTTCACATTGATGTATTGTTCGGTCTGGTGTGTGCGGTTCGGTACGGTTTAGATATTGAAACGCGACTTTTGTCTTGCGGTTGCCTAACTGGCACGACATTGCTCCACTTGCCAATCACCAAATTTAACAGCCATCTCAGGCTGAAAGCTGCAAAGTATCTTTTTCTTGTCATTCAATGACTGCAAAGGTAGTTGGATTCGTCCGTTGCTTACTATGTATCCATATATGAAGGTGCTGTGATATAGAGGATTTTTTTGAAAGGCAATGAATTTAGGACGTTTTAGATAAATTTAAAAATTTTTTTACACTTAAAAATCTTTCCTATATTAATAATTAAGTTAATTAATATAAGCAATGCAGGCTTGAGACTTATTAAAGCCTTCGAGTGCTCACCTATGCCATAAAATTTTGCAAGCTTTGACCTTTCACTTATAAATCAGTCAGGAAACCTTCTGGGTCATCGCCTATAACATAGATTCCAATGCTTTTGGATGGAGTAGAAAATTCTAAATTTATTATTTATGACTTTATAAAAATAAAACCAAAATTCAGGTCAGATTCCTATGAAAAAATCGCCAACTAATAAATTTATGACGCCCACAATTAGTTTTATTTTTCCATTTTTTAATTAGATTTTTGTAAATTGTTAAAATCAGATTTTTTTTTTCCATTTGCTTCGTTAGCGAGAGAGAGAGAGCGGGAGATGCCAAGGTAACCAACTGTATAATCAGATTAGCAATACGGCAATTTGCAATCCGAGTATCTATAGAATGCATCTGCTGTTCCAGCCATTCAGCCATCCAGTCAGCCATTCAGTCAGTCAGGCAACCAGCGACTTTAGCCTTGTGGATATTGATTAAATATATATAATTTTTTTCTTTTTTTTTAGTTTTCACAAATGCTTATGAATACAATGCAGAAGAGGAAACAGAGCGCCTCCTTCTTTTAATGGAAACAAAGAGGCCAGCATTGTCTTGGCTTTTTCCTCTGTGAATAACTCAACGGATTTGGCTGGCAACCTCAGGGGGGAACTGCGGTCATCATAATAAATGCAAAATTTAACAAAATTATGCGTGTAACTAACATATGGCTGGCAAAGTATACATTTATATACATGTGTGTGTATGTGTGTGTAATTTTAATATCTTTATAGTATGTGCGTAGCAAATGGGCCGAGTTGGGGGCTGGAAGATGCTTATGAACTACAGATGACGCATGTGGAGAGAAGAGTGTTGGGGTGCTGCGAAGTGTTCGCCGAGTGGAAATAAAGTAATTTAAATATGATGGAAGCGTAAAAAGCATAAAGGAAAGGGAGAGGTAGAGAGAAGCTGTGGCTGTGCGCAGACCTGGCACAATGGGCTCAATTGTTCGAAATTTCAGCAGGGCGGCACAGACCCGGAGAGGTGGAGTGATTTTGTTCAATAAGTCACAGCTGATTGAGTGGCAGATATTTTAAAATATGATAATGCCAGTCAAGGCAGCCTGGGCACCGTAGGACAGTCAGGCAGCCAGTCAGGCAGGCAGTCTCAAGTGAGCTGAGCTGGAAAATCAGGTAAATTTCACACGAAAATTTTTTCTTATTTTTTTGTGTTTTTTTGCGCCACAGGAAAATGCTAAGAAAAGTGTCGCGCGTATTTTACAGATGCTTAGATATTAAACATACAACTGTCAGCTCATTGTTTGCCATTGTCTTGAGCTTAGGTTGGACTGTAGATTAGATTGCTGGCAAAGAGAGAGCGCGGGAGACCTTAGGAAGCATTATCAATCACCTGTATTGTGTGTGTGTGTGTGTGTGTGTGTGTAGTTTACCTGAGGGCATGATGTATGGCATATTTCATATTAAATCTCTTTTAAACTGCTGCCGCCAGTGTTTCAGTTCGTTTTCAGTCCGAGTCAGCCGGCCTTGTTTTTCCATTACTTTTTTCTTTTTTCGTTCGCCTTTTTTGAGCAGCTCTAAATGACTGTCGGTGGCGGTTTTTATGGCTGTTGAGAATTGCAGAATGAAACAAAAAATTACAGAAGCGGAGGAGAATAAAAATGTGTGCGCCGAAAACGTTTGAAATTGTTATGAAGCGATTAAAGTATCTGACAGATGCTTATGCGAGCCAGCCAACGGGCTGGAGCAAAACGTGTGATAAATACATCCGCATTACCAGTACACAGGCGAGCAGAGAAAAGCAACAAAACACACACAAACAAGCGAACGAGTATCTGCAAGACACAGACGGATTCGGATGCATTACATATTCAGCCAGCAGCAGCAGCAGCCTTGTAAGCATTCTTACATAAAGCCACCCAGACATGGCAAGACAACGTCAATGGCAGACAACCCAGCCCCCATCGCCGCCTAGAATGCTCGGTGCAGAGAGACTTGTTACAGACCCAGATAAGATACTACGGCAACTGAATATGGCTTGTGCAACTGCAGGGAACACACGTAACCCCGAATGAGAAAGTTGCTAGAATGAAAACTGCAATAGACAGGCCAACTGTGAAACTGTGTGCAAAACTGAAAAACTACAAAACTGCAAAACCGAGCTGCAAGCTGTGTCTGCTAGTTGCCGCCATCCGGCTGTCTATCTGTCTGCCCGAAAGAGGAGAGAGCCAGCCATGGCCATCCAGCACCAACAGCAGCAGCAGCAGCAGCAGGAAACCCTCTAAACCAAAAGGCACACAACTAAACGAAATGAGCAAAAATAATTTACTTGGCGTAACTAATTGCAACATTGAACAGGCGATAAATCGAACAATGCAACAGACATCGACAGATATATATATACCAACTGTTTTATATATAACAAAAGACAGCACATAAATTTCCAAGGGAAAAAATCAATAAACAATCAACCTTTGTTTTTTATTTCTGTTTGGTTATCTTATGGGAATAATCTATAAAACAGTTTTTTAGTCGTTGTAAAAAGTTGTCTGATGAACTGTCATTTTCAAACGCTATGGAAAGATTTAGTTGTATGATGATATCGCTGATCTAGAAAATTAAGAGAAAATATAAAAAAATCCAAGCAGCATTGATCTGATAATGATCTGCGTCAAAGGAACCAATTCTATGCAACTTAATCGTCATCAAACATTTTTAGGAATAGATGGATGCAAAACCTTATCAACCAATTGAACTTTGACTGTTTAAAATAGAATAAATAAATAAAACAGTCAAAATTCAATTGGTTAATTAGAATAAATAAATAAATAAAATAAATAATAAAAAAAAAAATAAATAAATATAAATAGAAAAGTAATTTTTGACTGTTTTAAATAGAATAAATAATATAAAAAAAATAAATAAATATAAATAGAAAAAGGAATTTTTAGTAGTTAAGTCTTAATACTAATTAAAAATAATAAATAAAAAAATAAAATAAATAATAAATAAAAAATGTATTTATAAAGTCAAGATTTTTCTTATATATAATTTATTAATTTTAAATTAACAAAACGGAATCAGTTTTATTTAAATCTTTTTTTATGGCCACCCTTGCAGCTAATCTGTTTCGATGCTCATGGTGAAAGACATGAATCGGCAGAGTTGTTACCTTTTTTTTAGAATCAGTAATCATAAACATATTTTCCTGCCCTAGTTATTGAAACGAAAGCCGAATTCCAACAGAATCGGTTTGGAACTTTTATTATTATCTTTCCCTTCAATGAAAAAGTAGCTTCGAGAAAAGTGCGTTTAAGGTTTTGACTCATAGACAAAGCAATTAAATGAGTTTTTAATTGATGAACAATTTTTCAGATATATTTTTGAGATGGTATTTTGGCTCTTTAAAAAATACTTTATGTATTGTATGGTTTTTAGTCTTAAAATTTTAGTCATAAAATGTATCCAACCGAAATGATTTGTTATATTTAAACAGGTTACAAATCAAAGAAACATTTTCTTGCTTTAAATTGAAAAAAGTTTATGAAAAGTAAAGTAAGAAATTCTAATGTTTCATTTAATTTAATATTTATTTAAAATTTACGCTTAATAAAAGCTTTCTGTAACACCCACCTATGATTTATAAGAGTAAACAGCCATGACAAAGAATACTTTGATCTTTGTACAAAGTAAACAAGGAATTTATACTCTTTAGGACTTTAGTCTGCCAACTGCTTTTTATGGTTAATGGTTTACCTTACTGCTTTTATAAATACTTTCTGGTGATTAATGCTCTGGCAACTGTTTGATATTCGAAAGAAATCAATGAAACCGGGCAGAGCCTGACGCTTCACACACGTATGGGTCCCCATATATGGACTTGTATGCGTATCGCATGTGCGCTGGTTGAGAATTAGCTGAATATGCTGGACACTGGGACAGCTGGGGGCAGGTGTTTATCAATCAAGCAGCGGACTGGGACAGGGCCGATAGCAGGCAACTTAGAATTGGACTGGGGACTGAGTCTGACCGCTGGAGCTGACTGACGGGGCATAACAATCGCATTAGTGGTCGTCGCTCGCTCGGCTTTGTTTCGAGAGGCCACAGGAAATACAATGCCATATTACTAATAAAATAAACAGCAAATAAAGTTAATAGCATTAAGGAAAAACGCGCGCTAATGAGCAAAGCCAATTAACGCTTGAATACAAATTTCAAAATCAAATACAAACAAAACGCAGGCTTAGGCCCCCTTCTCTATGAGTTTTCTTTGCCTTAGATGAAGTCACAGTTGGACTCCATCGAGTTGATTTTGACCTGGACAAAACCGCAAATATTTGATTTTTATTTTTCCCTTTTTTTGATTAGTTTGTTGCTGTTGTAATTGTTTGTAAATTGTCCGAGCATGACGTGGCAATCCGTAATTGCATTGATTTGTGGATTTCAAATCTAAACTGTCCGAACTCTCTTGCTCACATCGTACGATCTGTCGCCAGGCAATATATAATAAATAAATATCATTAACACTTGGTCATAATTTGTTAAGCACACAATAACAATTTAGTTCAGTTGTTTTTATGAATATTGTTTTTTATCATATTTTTCATTTGTTTCATTTCGCTTTTTATTTTCTCATTTCTGAAACTGAATTAACAACTTTGACTGCAGTTTGTTGATCGTTTGTATTAGCCAAGCACGAGGCAAAGACCTTCTTAATTATAAACTGCAAATTGTTATTTTTTCAGGTTTTTTTTCTCCGTTTTATAATTAGGCAAGAGCATAAAAACGAAATACACAATAAAATATGCATTAGCAATGTCAGCAAATTATTTAATTTTATGCTGCTCAGCATAAATATTTTTGTACGTTTTTGTTGCAGCGTCGTTGGCTTGAAATCATTTTGAAATTTATTTTTATTGAAAATTGTTTTTGTGTTAATTGCTTTTGCGTTTTTTTTTTTTTTTTGTGTGCTGGCTGATAATCATAAAATATTTAATTATAAATCATTTAGGTTCGATTTTTTTCGTTTTGTGTTGTGGTTTGCGGCTTCTTCTTCTGACTGAGGAAGGTCTCACGCGTTGCGAAGGTGAAACTTGAATCGAAAGCGGACTTTTGACTTGACGCGAGTGTGTCTGTGTGTCTGTTTGGCTTACATTTCATGAAAAGCCAACTTAAGCTTATTTAAATATGATATTTTATACAATTCTTTGTTTTTTGTTATTGTTTCATGCAAATATTTTGAAAGCATTTAGTAAACACCAATTTAGCAAAAGCTCATGGCGCGGATATTTTTATTTTATTTTTTATAGCTTTACTTGAATCACGTATTTGATCACGTATTGCCAGTGTTGGTATTAAATGTGCATTATGAAATATCTTAACCTGATTGTCAGCAGCGGCTGATTTAACATTTCAAAAGAACTTGGCAAAAGAATTTAATTAGTCTTTTGTTTGTATAACACTTACATTTATATATAACACGTTTCTCTTTTTTCTCCTTTTATATTTCAGTTCTTCTCGTTTGATATAGCAAGTTTGGTTTCATGGTTTTACTTACTTTAGTAGGTTATGAACCGAATTGCATACAAACTGTCTGTCTTAATGGATCCACTGATTTTTGGCATCAGCTAGTTCATTTAATTGTTAACATCTTTGTAAAAAATCCAAGTAAAAAGTGTTCAATTGTTTAAATATGTTATATTATTGTGACATATATAAAATGTTTTCTGACAATTTTTATATAACTTAAAGTCAATAGATAACTTTAGAAGGATGGTAGGACTTAGCTCATGGCTTAGCTATATATCTTAGCTTAAAGTCCTAGGAATCTTCTTATAGAGGGAAACATTTATATTTAGCCAGTATGTCTTGGAGCAATTTAATTTAATTTTAATTATGATACAGCTGTCAAAGAAAATTAATAAGACATTAAAATAAATTGCGTAGAATAACAATCCTCTCAATCCTATTCAAAACTTACATAAATGTAGAATCTTGCCATTCACTAAAATCTCTCTTCGATTGGATTAAATACAGATAACTTCAAAACCGAAGTTATTCAACTTAAAATGATAAGCTCTGATAGAAAAATATAAGCAATGTAGTGTTTTATTTTCTTTTCCCATTTATTAAGAAAACCCGACTGTTAGCACTTAGTTATACACTCAAAAAATGCCCAAAAACAGCCAGCTATGACCTACTGTCTATATCTTCAAACATTGTTATACTCCAAACTATCTAAATATTCCGCTTTGAACCTAACATCAAAGAAATTTCAACAACGAAAACAAGGAGAACCAATTTCAGCATATTTAAATGTATTTTACTGAAAATATATATCGAATTTATTCAGTTGCGATGACTGTTTGTCAGTGATGAATTGTGCGAATGTGACATTGATGCCCGTCAACGTTTGCAATTGTTGGAATCACTAATGGTTTTGTAAATTTTCTACAAGCTAGCTAATATTATTTTCCCATTAATGTGTTAAGAAATCTTGGTTTAAATGTAATTAGTATGAGACTAAGAAATCGAAATTTATAGGTCAATGAAAGAATTTAGAACAGAATTCATGCAAGACATGTGCAAGCGAAGCTGGCTGTTAAAAATTAAATAAAAAACTGAATTAAATAAGTAAATAAGTAGTTCAAATATCTATTTCTATCTTTAAGATCGTTGATTTCTATAGCCTCTAAACCGAATCAATGATGAAGGCGCTGTCATTCCATGACGACAGCTGAGTATGTGCAGCAAATTGTTGAGCACAAATTACGAAATCAGATATTTGTAACGCATGTGTATAATCTATCCATTGGGTATTCATTTTATTTTTTATCACTTTCCAAATCAGTTGAGATTTATTCCAATGCACTTCACAGTGCTTTTGTGATTTTTTCTCCATTTCTATATGCTGTTTCTGCATAATTTTTACATATTTTACATTTAAACTGCAGCGGAAGCTGTCAACCAACCTGGTAAATTTTTAGCAAAAATCTTGTTTGCATATTTAGCTGCATATAAATTCGTCTCTATACACCTATGCGATGCTTTTTTTTTTATCTGACAGAACGTTTCGTTGCGTACACTCTGACACATGGTCCCCTGTCCTCCCATTGACTTCCCACCGCAGGCTCCTCTAATGCCAAACAATTTTCGCTGGTGATTTTTATATTTTTCGGTTTTTTTATGTATTTTTTTGGCACTTGGAAATGATTTGTGACGGCGGCAAATGTCTGAATATCTGAATGTCTCGATTGTCGGTTTGTCTGCTGGTGCTGATGCTGGTGCTGATGCTGTAGATGCTGCGGGCAAAAGTCGGACAAAGAAGAAAGCCGAGCGTGGGCGTCGCCTGGTTGTATATGTGCATGTGCGGATGCTGTTGCCAGTTGCTGTTGCCCCCCCTGCATGGCAGAGGAGTCATGACAGAGATCAGGCTGACTGGCGCAGGCATTTGCTCCTGCCCACACACGCATACACTCGGTGCATAGCTGAGGCACAAATCTCGTTTGTAGTTTAGCACAATTTCATTTCATCTTGGCTGCTGATAAGCAGAAGCCTCTGAAGCCCCAGAAGCCAGCAGAAGTCTCGACAGGAACGTGGGCACACGGACTCAAGGAATTTGTGACAAATGCGTGCGAAAATATAAATTCTCTTTTCCTTTTTCTCTGAAGATTGCCACACCCAGAAAGACGTCTGCGTAGCTACTAGTTTGCAACTGCAGACTCATTTTTAATTGCCAAGCGCTTAATTTGTCATTAGCCTTTGGCTTGGTCTTGGTCTTGGGGGCCACCATTCCCAGCTTGAGTCATTTGTTCATTTCTATATGTTCTTGCCCAGTCAGCCAGCTATATTTCCTTACTTTCTGCTCCAATGGTCCATTCATTTATCTTTTGTGCAATGTTTCCGCTGTTGGGTCTGTGTTTTTGTCTAAGTATCTGGTAAAGGTTTGGCCCCAGCTGTGCTCTAAAGCCCCAAAGCCCCAAAACTTTAATTTTTGCCAAAGCTGCTATTGAAGTTGCTTTGGAGATAAATAAAAGATTAAAATACTTAAAACGTTTTAAAGGCAACATAAATTATTTAAAGTCATAATCAAGGGCGTGCCGACTACTCAAATGTCTATTAACATTTGTAGAAATCACATCCTTTAGGAGAGTCTTTAAGGTGACATGAAATCCAAGACCCAACGAAGAAATCTGCCTGATAAGGCCAATTCAAACGACACTGAATGAACAGACGCGGCTTCCTTATGACCACGGCAAGTTCGAGCACCTGGCAACCCAATCACCTGATAGATAAGACATTGGCTGACCTTTCTAGTAGTGTAGGAGGTACATGGAAAATTTTCTCAAGCCGACAATGCACAATTAGCAGAGCTTTTAGGATCAAAGGAAAAGCCGAGCTAATAAAATCAACAGAATATTGCTGACTTGAGCATAAATTAGGTTTTAAAAGTTCCGAAAACTCTGATGTACCAACTGCTCTATAAACTCTGTATTATATAATTCAATCAGCTTCTTAGATGTCTATTTTCAATCACAAGTCATGTGGCAAGGCATTCTGGTAATTCCCCTCCATTTTCAATTGCATTAGCCAACATTTTGCAACTTTTTAGCCAACTCTACTTAACTGCAGACCCAAAATGCTGTAAAGATTTGTCATATTCTTGCCGCTGTTGCTGTTGTGGCTGGCTAAAAGCACACAGGATGCAGAGCCAGCCAGCTATCAACCAGCAACCTTCCAACTACCAAGCCAAGTTTTAAGTCTTGCTTTTTGCCAACTCCAAAGACCCCTGGGAATACAATGAGAACAACAACAAGCTCGGCTACAACTACAACAGCTGCTTTTGCATATTGATTGTGGCTGCAGTGTGCTGGTGTTGCAGTTGTTACTGATGTTGCTGCTCGCATGCATGTCGAAAGTAATAATTTTATATATGGCACGACAAACACACTTATCGGCGACATGCGTTCGTCTCTGTGCCTTGGTGTGCGTGTTCCTTTTGAAGTGCACAGCATGTTAAATTCGTAAAATTCATTAAGATTCCGTTGCCGATGCCGCAGCCACTGGCGATGCCGATGCCGCAGCCGATGCCAAGCAACGATGTTGAAAAGTGCCAAGAGCAGCCACCAACAACAGCAACAACCCAGAGGCAGCAGCAGCAGCACCAACGATAAATGTTTGCCTTTGTTGTTGCTGCTGCTTGTCGGTCGGTCGTCCGTCGTTGTGCTACGTAAAAAGCATTTGAAACAAACTCAATTATGTCCGGTGCAGTAAACACAAACACACACACACAGCCACATAGAAGCTTTTTGCTTTACTCTCCTGTGTGCTTTGGTCCTACTTCCTTCCTTTTGCCACTTTTCACATTTTCACGCGAATCTCTTTCGGAATTAAATGACGTTGGTTGCTGCTAGCTGGTTGCTGCTCGCTCTTGCCAATGCCAACGCTGCGTCGTTCTTCGTCGTCTTCTCTGCCCGAGTGTGACTGTGACTAAAATGCGGTCACATTGTTTGCCAAGGCACGTCCCATCTGCCCCCAGGTCCCTGTCTCTGTCTCCATTCCCCCCTGCAGCACTTCAGCTCTTTTCACATTAAGCGATACAAATTTTGTGCAATTTTACTTACCCGCATATGTCACACCGTTCCACAGAACTACATAGCCCTTCTCTCCCTCTTCCTCCGTCTCCTCGACCTCCTCCTGCAGAGCAGCTAAAATGTTGCCCTGGGTGTTGCCAGTGACTCGGGCGTCCTCCTACTGCCGGCTGATGATTATGATGATGACTTGGCAAAGGTTTTCGTTGCCTGCCTGCCTGCCTTTCTAATGAGCATCGGCCCACACCACTCTCTATGCTCTGCCTCCGCTCTGGTCTTGTTGCCTCGTCTTTGGTCTCTCTGTGGCAGGCAATTTTACCTCTTAACAAGCATTTCCTGGACTACCAACTTCCATTTCTTAAACCATAAATTCCAATTCAGTTGATTTATAAAAACGAACAACGCCCCAAACAAAAAAAAACACACAAAATCTAATAAATATTCAAAGTCAGCAGCTTCCTTTCCAGCACTAGAAACTATTGATTAAAAAACCAGCGAACCAGGTTGGTCTAGAAATTCTTAAAAGATATACAGCCAGCTGGGTGCCGCCCCAGTAGACAACAGAAAGGAAGAGCGATCATAACGACCTATAAGTTTCCTAGTCACAGATGAGATTGCCTTAGGCAAATCCTATTTACGGGGGCTTTACAATCAGCAGCAGCATTTTACCAATTATTTTATAGAATACAAGACACAATTTATATAATAAGAACAATTGCTTGCTACCTACTATTAGATCCGCCCTCGTAATTTAAACAAAGAAACAAACCCTCAAGACTGCCAAGGTGTGACCACTCAAATCCAACTCTAACAATCCCCAGGTCATCCGTCTTTCACTTCACAACTGACTCACTGCTGCCCATAAATTAAAAGTAATTAAAATATTTGAAAGGCTTTTCATTTTAGGAATTTTTTGTTTGTTTTTTATTTGCTTTTGCCAAAAATTATATGCAGAGCAACTATACATAAATACAATAGAACTGTAATGGGAGGAAGTTGTTATCAGTTGGCCACTTCAGTTGGGAAAATATTTCATTAAAAATGTGGCAGCTGTAGCTTTGGGTAAACATTTTTACTACGATAAGCCACGCAGGCAGTGCAGGAAGTTGACGCATTTCAAATGAAATTAAATTTTAATGCAAACAGCTAAGCTGGCCAAGCTGACCAGGGGACCAGGCCAGCAGCAGTGGTGGAGGACAGACGCGTCTACATGTAGACATTCCCTGGCATAGGCGGGTCGCTATGTTCTTGCATAAATCATTAGAACAAACTAAGCCAAGCCAAGCCGAGCCAAGACCAGGCCAAGTCGGACCCAGCCAAGCCTTTTGTTCTAATTAAACTTCAATATTGCCATGCAACGCAGGCCAAGTTTCGTGACCAATCTCTACACAGTCTCAAGCCTTGAGGCGTCGGCATGAAACTTTATATTTTTCTTATACCTTAGAAGAACAAAGGATTTCATTGGGTATATTGAACTCGAGCAAAGCTATTATTCATCACTTGACTTTTGTTATAAAATAATCTTATCCAAGAAGCCTAATGTTCGTATCTCATGCCATTGCCATTGGTCTATTCATTTAAAGTTGAATATTAAAAATCCCAATAATAAAAAATTTAAAAAGTAAAATTAATTGAACAGATATGAGCTTAAATTTTATTTATATATAGCAAAGAGCAATTTAGTTTAGTTTTAAAAAGATTTTTTATAGTAAAACTGATCATCTATTCAGATTGTATGAAAAATTTAAGTATTTTAGACTTAAAAATATATTAAAACAAACATAAAATGTACAAGAAATATATTAAAAAAATATTAAACAACTGCTCAATTAGTCTTCATTAAAGTAAGAATATGAAAAACTATATTTTAGGACTCCACACAAAGTAATATTTTGATTGCCCATCGAAAATCCTTATACTTACACCTTCTAGAGGGTAATGGACTGGCATCTACTATGTTGCACAGCAGTTGGCATGTGGTAAAATAATCAAATAAAAATCTCTAGAGTCTATCAAAAAGCTTAAAACTCTCTGCTCGATTGAGCTTAGGCTAAAGGAATTATAAAGTAGAAAACCTCCAACGAATAGTTCGTAGAATTATGTTAAAATACCTAAAATGAGAAAAACAATGGTGAGAGGTTATACCAACTCTTTCCAAATCATGCCCAAGACACGGCTTAGTCAGCTTTGCTCGTTTATTATTTATGAGCCTGAGAATCAAGCGACCTTCAAATAGAGATTTTCTCGTTCTGCATTCTTTCCCTCTCACTCTCCCTCTCGTATGGCAACCAGGGGGAGCATTTATTTTCATTAAAAGTGCTTTAAGTATACGCAGTGCAAGTTTTGCATTTTATTGTGTTGTTTTGTGTTTTAGCCTGTTTTATTTTTAATTAACAATCTCAGCGAGCAGTTGACAGCAATCGTGATTTATATATACGCCTAAAAGGCCCACAGAACAACACCAACATCAACATCAACGCCGACCCAGGCGACCAACATGCAGCCACAATATCTAAAGTGTGGTAAAGTGTAAGGCACTTTAATTAATAAAACACTCAACACAAAACAAATTGACTGCCTGACTGGCAGTTCCAACTACTCAGCCGAAAAAAAATAAATATAAAAATACCAAGAGAAATAAACTGAAAACTCAAGACCCTAGACTCACCTCAGCACACTGACTCTTCATCGTGTGAAGTGGGGGGCTTTTGCAATCTTTACGATGCCCACTAAATGATATTGACAAAACTTTTCAAGTGTTGTGGTAAACCAACAACAACAATAACAGCAACAGCAACATAATATAACTGCATTTATATAGCTTCGAGTGTCTGGATCCTGCTCCAGCCCCGTCATATCAGTCATGGCCCAAATATGAGATACTCGAGGCATTTATGGACTCTCGATGTGTAATCGCAATCAACAAAAATTGAAACCGAAACGCCCACTCGCCCATTGAACACTTGCATTGCTCGGATACGATGGGTCCCAGGCAAATCAGTCCAGTCAACTCTAAATTTAGCGGGGAAACTCACAAAAAAATTTATATATATTGTCCAACCAGACTCTGCCGATAAATGTTAAGTACATAGGCAGGCTTTATGACAAGATTGTGTCTAGATGGCAATTCCAGATTAGCTGGGCAGAGTTTCTGGAGTAGCACTTAGCACACAGGTGTCAGGCACAGGTACTCAAGATTAGCCTAGAAAATCCCTGGGAAATATTTCCACTTCTTAAGAAAGCTGTTTGTCTATCCCTTGCCTTTGTTAGTAATACCAAGATAATCAATAATCCAAATGCTCACTTAGCTGCATCGGAGCTAGTCGTACCAGGTACTGTAATAACCCCATACAATCGTCTCTCTAATCATCCTCCATAAAACGCGTTCATTCAAATTTAATGATACAATTTATAAGCCTTTTTCGAACTATAAAACACATTCATTGTTCTTAGAATGCTCCAGCAAAATTGTGGCCAGAACTGCCAGAGCTCTTAAGTAGGTTGATATCAAGACAACGAAAATAGGAAAAAATACTCAAGACTTGAATAACAATTTACGTATCAAGGTGGTTGGTAAAGTGATCTTCACAACTGAAAGGCATACACCATACCAGGGGTAAATGCCTTATACACACACACCTCTGATGTTGCCTGGGCCCACGCCTAGCTATCAATCCAATCGTGACGTGTTTGCCCAGTTCAAACCGTCCAGTCCAGTCCAGCCAGGTTGGGCCAGCCAGCCAGCCAGTGAGCAGTCAACAACAGCGTCGGCGTTTCCACTTGACCAGTTATCAGCGTCATAAATCCCTAAACAATCCACTTGAAATTGAAATGCCCAACAGCGACTGCAGGCACAGAAAGACGGATGAAGAGAGCGGCAACTCGGCGAACACCAAATACTGTGGGGGCCATGCAATTGCCGTCTACCGTGGGGCCCCATGCGATTGCTGTCGACTGGCGAGCAAAGTTAAATAAATGACTTAAAAAAAGAATCAACAAAAAAAAAATAAAAAATATCGGCTTAAAAATAAATACAAAGCCCCAACGATAAGGCACAGTTACTATTTAGTAAAAGGTGCGTTTCAAAATATTAAAGTTTTGCTTTTTAGCAACTTCACAGCCTCCATGACTGAGTCTTATTAAACTGAGGCCTATGAGAGCTGACAACAGTCAAGTCAAAACCCTAAATCTATGTTTATTCCGCTTCACCGCATTTTACTTCTGTTTAGCTAATCAAAGATTGTCGTACTGATCTATCTACCAACTCATATTAATCTACTAACTTAATCTATACTCTGTACAGGAACGAGAACCTATCTGGGATCTATTGTATCTGTAAAAACTTTATCTCAATGGGGCTATGCAACTAAAATTTTCCTGTTTACTTGGAAACATCGGTTGTTTTCCACTTATATTCTTGAAAGCAATTTGGTGTAATAAAGCCCCACAATAGTCGTCTAAAAACGGTCGTACGGAGCAAGGAAGGGGCAATGGGGAAAGCCTGCTTAATCACACTTGAGCGCAATTGCCGCATTTGACCGATATTGCGAACCGCTAAGCACCAGGCACTCGAAAAACCCCGCCACTCAAGATAGGCGCTGTCTTGAATATATATTTTATTTTTAGTGCTTTTTCCATTTATTATTTTCTGTTTTAGTAATCAGTAATTAATTAAGATACCTTTCAATTGATAATTCGGACAGGCGGTGATTTTGAAAAGTGGACTTTTGCCTTGGGCAGCAGAAAAAAACTTACTAGCAGGCCTAATTGCATTTGCTTGTCTTTTCTCGTTTGTCACGAATGTTTTTCAATTACATAGCTTTGCAGTAGCCACTTACTTATTAGTCAGCTGAACTGAAGTGAACACGTAAGCCTGGCTAGGCCTCAATCGTAAATCTTGAAATTCTCAATCAGATTAGACCTTGCTCACCGACTATCTAATCAGAACAAAGCGCACAAGGCGGGCCTGGCTAGGTTGCTTGGATCAGCTGATGGGTCAATAACTTATCTGGGATTGGTCATCTATAAAATTAAATAAAACCCCAGACGTTGTACAATTTATGAACTCAATATTTCTTCATTGCATTTAATTAGTCAGAGCAGTGCACATGGCTGCTTATTAAGCCAGATCATAATCGCTTTGCCCACGCTCTGCTGTCGGTCGAAAACAAAGTCGCTGTTGGTGAGTAACTGCTGCACTTGGCTGGCCTGGCTGGCCTGGCTTCGCTGCCTCCTTGGCCCATGGCCCTATCCAATGCTGTAGATATGACATATCGTTCGTCTAGTTCGATAATATGTATACATGGCTATACTACATGTGGCTCTGCCATGCGCCTCATTTGGGTATCACAAGCTACAAAAACCACAACAACATGGGTAAACAGCAACAGAGTTTATGCTTAATCACTTGAGAGCCTTTGATGGTGCCGTTGGGTACGCCTTGGGTTAATTGCGGCCAGCTCATTGGGTGGCAAATCAATTAAAAATGAATAAATGTACATAATGGATTCCAGTGTATCTTTATATATATAAATATATGTTTATCGACTGCCGAGTGGTGCAGAGTGTGAAGCCACCTTATTCTTGGAACGCTTGTCCAGACAATTTCAAGACCAACTCGTTTATGTTTTGCTCTTAACGTCAGCAGACAGTCAGTTCAAGAAAACGCACGAAACATAAAACATGAGCCAGCAACAACCTTAACATCAACAAAGAATTTAACACCTAACGCATTAATTTTCATTAATTTTTAATGCAAAATACCTGCAACCCATAGAGCACAACTAACACAAGAAAGCAACTTTGAAGAAAAGCGCCCCAACTGGGTTCTACAAAAGCTGAAATACCCTTTCCGCTATTTAATAT